>JANBOH010000091.1:0-53228 GCA_027478445.1 Coemansia asiatica
GCCACCTTGCAAAAGTGTCGATGTGATTCCAATAAACCCCAAAAGCATGCCTTGCTGCGCGTTACTGAAATCAAACTTGTCATGAGTGAGGAAAGTCAACGTATACTCCATCCCAGAAAAGAAAAACAGATACACAAAGTGCACATAATTCAGGCATCTCAGCACCTGCTTGGGGTCCCGATCAGACTGGTCTTCAATTAGAGCATCTGAAGAGTTGGCTAATTGCAGCTTGTTGTTTCTGTTTCTGAAATCCAGTGTTTCGGGTAGCTTAAACAAAAAGAGATACAGGCTCTCGCTGAGCAGCAGGACTAAAGAGAACACAGCAGCAGTGGCAAACGGCGCAAAGCCAAAGGAAGTCTTTGAGAAGGATTACAGAGTGTCAAGATCCATTCTGGAGAAATATGCTCCAATGGATGGGCCCAAAGTAAACCCAACGGCAAATGCGATTCCAACCAGCGCCATGCCATGCGATCTGTTGCGAGGACCCGTGGCGTCTGCAATAATAGTCATGGATATCTGCCCATTGACTTTGCTCATTTCAGCGATAATTAACAGTTATAATTAAAAAAAAGAATAGGTGCTTATTCATTTATTTTATCAGATTCATATAAACGCGATATAGCTTCTTTGCGAGCTTGGGCCATAACTTTCAACAGATCATCGGCAATCAAATCAGCACAGGCAGCGCGTCTAACAAATGGATCACGCTCCTCTTTGCTGCACTTGCTATCCCAATGACCTTCTTCAATATCTGCTTTGGGTTGGAATCTTAGAAGAGTGTTGTTAACAGCCATCGCACCTCTAGAAAGCTTGGACACATTTGGGTTATCAACAAGCTTTTCGCGCAGATCAACAACCAGTATCTGCAAAGGATTGTACTCGGGCTCATTAATAAACTTGCTGACTATCCGGTTTACAAAGTTTCTCTGTGTGTCCATGTCAGTGCGCTTATCGTCTGCAATACTTGCTGATAAGCTTTGTATGTGAAAAAAACCTCCATCGCATCTGCTGCTTTAGCTATAATAACATCAATACAAAAAAAAATTCAATACAGAAAAAAAAGATATAACATTCAGACAAAACAAAAATTAACAAAAAAAAATTATATTTTTTTTATTTGGAGATGATCTTGCTGGCACCAACCTGCACGCGGTCGCCCTTAGTCGCCGACATACCACCCTGAAGTGCCGCAGGGTTAAGATACGAGATATCGTCCCATGGATGACGGTACAGACCCTGCTTCAGACGCTTCTGGTCCAAATAATGCCCAATGAAACCAATCGACCTAGCAAGCACGAACAAACCATTGAGGGTACCAATCCGTGCATACTCATCGGCTTCCTCACGCGAAAACGCACCGGAATGACGCAGAAGATCCACGAAAAGCACACCGATAGCACCATCGACATTCAAAATAAGGTTGTCCTTCTTGGCAGTGGTGATGGATTCGACGCTGCGTGCATAGTCGAGGATGGGCGTGGCGGGGAAGTGCTTCTTGGCATAGTCGGTGATCAGGGTGACGCGCAGATCGGGGTTGGTGCGCGATTTGATCTTGTGGCCGATACCAAGAATCAACTTGTTCTTCTTGCGCATCGAGTCAACGAACTCGCGCGGCGTCAGGCCCTTGTCGTAGGCATTCGAGAACAAGTCGGCTGCACCGTCAAGAGCACCGCCGAAACGGTCGCCGATGGTCAAAAGACCGGAGCACAGAGACGAGATCAGGTCCTTGCCTGCACGTGCAGTAACAATGGTGTTATGCGCGCCAGACACCGCGGGGCCGTGATCGGCAGTCAGCATCAGGACCATCTCGATGAACTTGCACGCGTAGTCGGGCAGACGGCGCTTGAACCACAGCAGCGACAGGACGCCGCCGATGCCAATGTCCTCGTGGAACACATCGGTGATGCGCATGCCGGCGTACAGGAGCTCCTCGCCACGATCATCGCAGATAGTCGAGACAAACGATGCGGGCTTGCGCACCAGGCCCAGCTCCTGCGCCCAGGCATAGTCGATCGGGATCTTGGGCGCCTCGGGCTCAGGCTTGGGCACAATGACGCCGGTCTGCACCAGGTCCGAGTACACCTGGTTCAGCAGCGCAGGCAGAGCCTCGAAGGTCTCAGGCACGTGGATGCCAGCAGCACGCATGGCAGCGTTCTTGGCCTCGGCGGTCTCGCTGTCAGAGTTTGCCAGAGCGCCAGCATGGCCGAACTGCACCTCGGTCTCAAACATGCCCGCGCACGTGCCGATGGCCCAGGCAACAACGGGCTTGGTGATGCGGCCAGCACGCACGGCCTCGGCGACCTTGTACTCCTCGATGCCGCCGACCTCGCCCAGAAGCAAAATCATCTTGCAGCCCGGATCAGCCTCGTAGCGCATGATGTGGTCCAGGAACGTCGTGCCTGGGTAGCGATCACCGCCAATGGCCACGCCCTCGTAGACGCCATCGGTGGTGCGCGCTACGATGTTGTTCAGCTCGTTCGACATGCCGCCGCTCTTCGACACATAGGCAACAGAGCCCGGGCGGTACAGCTTGGACGACGCGATGTTGTCCATCATGCCGCCCGTGTTGCCGATCTTGAAGCACCCCGGCTTGATGCCACCGACCGTGGCTGGACCAATAAGCGTGACGCTGGCCTTCTGCGACATGCTGATCAGCTTGCGCGTATGCCGCTCAGGCACGCCCTCAGCAATGATCGCGATCGTGCGGATCTGCGGCACCTGCAGCATCTCCTTGGTCGACTCGAACACCGAGCGGCACGACGCAAAGTTCACCACGACGTCGGCATCGGGGAACCGGTCCGCGGCCTCCTTCAACGAGGTGAACACGGGCAGAAGAGTCTCCTTGGTGCCCCAGTAGAACTTTTGCACGTGGTTGCCGCTGAACGGATACACCATGCAGGCCACCGAGGGAACTGCGCGCTTGCAGATAAAGTCAAAGTCAAGCATGCCCTGCACTGCACGCGGCTGCATGCCATAGACGATCGCGCGGGTGTTGGCAGTGAATGGCGAGTACCACGGCGCGCTCTTGCCCTCGGCAATGGCAGCAGCTGTGGGTGCGGGAGCTGGCTGAGGAACGCCAGCGGAGCCACCAGAGCGAAGGGGATCGACGTCCATGGCGCCGCCTGGCGTGCCAGGGGTGCTCGGAACAGTCGACTCTGCAACCAGCTTGGTCGGCATGGCAGCACCAGCAGGAGCAGAAGCAGAAGCACCCGTGGCAGGAGCCTTGCCCAGCGCCAGAGGCACAATCGCCGTGACGTGGGTCTCGGGGCCATACACGCGGATCTCGACGCCCAAAGTCTCGCCCAGCTCACGCATGGCACGCAGACCCTCCTGCCAGTTGGGTCCGGCGCGACGCACAAACACGCGCACCTTGTTGGCAATCAGCGCCTGCTTGTACTCCTGCAGCGCGCGGATGATGCCCTTGAACGTCGTAGCAACGTTGGTAAAGTTGGCAATGCCGCCGCCAATAATCAGAACCTTGCCATCGGGATGCGGCGTGCGCGTCATCAGATCAAGGATCGTCTTGGCGTACTCGTACGTCTGCGTCTCAGAGGGCGCGCCCGAGTACTCGCCGTAGTTGGCCAGCTCGTGCGCAAAGCCCAGGGCTGCGATGGCGTCAGAGTAGACGACGCTGGCACCACCGCCAGCCACCATCGTCCACACGCGGCCGTCCTTGTTGAGGATCGTCAGCTTGAGCGACGCGCCGGTCTTGGCATCGAGCTCCTGGATGTACTGCTCCTCCTTGCTCAGCTCGCGGCCAAACGGCGCTGGGAACTCCATGGCAGGCCCAGCAGAGCCCTCGGAAGTCGCCAGGGCGTCGCGGCGCGCAAGAGCCCACTTGTCGCCAGACTCGAACTCTGCGGTCTGATCGAGCTTGGCCGCGAGATCAAGGAAGATCACCTGCGGCTGCTGCTGGCCCTCGGTCTCCAGAACAACAAGCGGGTTGATCTCGAGATACGTAAAGTTGAGGTCGACGTAGACAGCATACAGCCTTTCGATGAACGACGCCAGCGCAAGCTTCTGCGTGTCGCTCTTGATGTCCTTGAGCAGAGCCTCCTCGATGGCCTTGGAGTCGCCCAGGGGCTGGTCTATGGGGATGGCCAGCCGCAGCGCCTTGGCATCGACGTCGCCGATATCAATGCCGCCCTCGTGCGTGAACAGGATCTCGTCGCCGTCGCGGTGGCTCTGGATGCACACGTAGTACTCGACGTCCTGCGGATGCGGCACAAACGGCTCCACCAGGAACGTCTTCAGCACGCCAGTGATCGTGCCCACGCTGACCTCCTTGACGGCCCGTTCGCGGATCCACTGCTTGCACGACTCCCAGTCGGCGTTGAGCAGCAGCAGGCCAGACTTGCCACGGCGCTTGATCAGCTGATCGGGCTTGGCCACAAGCTTGGTCGTAAGCAGCCACGGGTTCTGGCGCTCTGCACGGTCCAGCGCTGCCTCGACTGCCTCGCTGATCTTGTCTGCCGCATCGGTCGTGCTGACGTGCGACAGGTTGACCTGGGCTAGACGCGTCTGCGCTGGTGCAAAGCCCGAAGCTGGCTTCTCGGCTGCCTGTGTAGGCGACTGAAGCAGGTAGTGCGCAAGCAGGAGCTTGCCGTCGTATTCGCGGATAGCCTTAGCCGACATCTAAATACGATTAAAGAATGAAAATAGAAGAAGGTTTATTAGATGCGTTCTCTGTTTATATATGCGCTGTAAGTAAAAAAAAAAAGACAGGTAGATAAATGCTATAAAAACTTACGTTTTTGGTAACTGGTAATTAAAATGAACAGAAAAGAAAAGAAATGAAAGAATGAAAGAAAGAAACCAAATTTTAAAACAAAACGAGTTCCTAGCTAGCCTTATTTCTTTTTTTGGGGGGAAAAGAAGAATTGAAGAAGGGCGTGGATCAAAAAACAACAAAAAAAGCCAAAAAAGAAAAAATGATGATGACAGATCAAGCGGAGACAACAACAACAAGAAAAGAAACAAGCCTTTTGAAAAAATAAAGAAAAAAAGCTCGAGAAGAACCAGACGTCTTTATGTAAAAATACTTTTAAAGAGTAAGAAATATTTTAGAAGAAAGGAAACCGATTCAGGAAGGGAGAAAAAACCAGAGGGGAAAAAAAAGCCATGCTGGGTTTGTTTTAAAAAAATATATAGGGCAGAAACAACCACAAGCGGCTTTTTCTTTTCCCTTCATTTCATCAATGAAAGAGGTTTGTCGCGCGACTTTGCATCCAAAGACAGTAAATGCAAATCAAAATATAATGAGAAAGTCCAAATAAAAAAAGTGTAAGCGTGGAGCTTTTTTAGTATATTTTTTTGTTTTCTGTTCTCCCAATTTACCCCCTTCTCCGAAAATAAACAGGCGCCATAGCATACAACAACAAAAAAAGTGGGAATATATGGCTTAGCATTTCTCTCCACGAGCATATATCAAGAAGCACTTTTTTTTTAAAAAAAAAAAAAACAGTAATGGCAATTTATTATGTATATTATGTGTGAACTGCCTCCACTGTATGGCTGGAATAAGCAGATGGAACAAAAGCATAAAAGCATTTGGTTAAGAGAGGCGTGGGTGACTGTTTTTTTTTTGTATTTTCTTGCCTGATGCAACATCACACAGCATTTTGATTTTTTTTCTTTTACTCGGGCCCTGACTCTAGCAGAGAAAGTGGGAGTATATAGAAGCTGAGATCCTAGCATTGTCTGAACGCATGTTTTTCTCCCTGCAAAAATAAAAGAAACCTCCACGTCGCGCTTTTATGTATCTGAGTTGCTTTTTTTTTGTTCGTTTGTCACAGCGTTCAGCCATTTTATTTAATTTTTTTCTCTCTTTCCCAATTGGTCGTTTATTCACTTGAAAAGTAAACAGGCAGACCGGATCTACAGGAAAAAAATAAATAAATAAATAAAAACTGAGAAATTGCAACATTTGCTTGTCATGGCCGAAAGAAGAAGAGGAAAAACGGTTTTTCCACCTAAATCTTGCTTTCTTTTTTTTTTTTTGATCTGAGGGGCCTTGATCGGGGAGTGGCTGATCGGTTTGCAATTACTGCAGGATCAGGGGAAAGGAGGAAAAGTGTGCTACACAAAGCCAGCCACTTTCTTTCCTCAGTTGTGTGGCACACACAGCTTTTTTCTTAGTTGAAAAAAATAAATAATGCACTGGTTTAAAAGTCCTCCTATTTCTTTTTTTGCGATTAAGAGATATGTTACAAAAGAAAGAGTTGTATATGTGCTTGTCCACGGGATGCATATCTCCACATCCTGGCGCGGGCAAAAAAAAAACACAAACACAAACACAAACACGCAAAGGAGTCAAAGAAATCCATAAACCATTCTTTCGCTTTATCTTTTTTCTTTCTCATATATATATTTTCATTTTCCACATTTTCTTTTTTTACAACTCGTATATCGTGCACAACAAGCACTATAAATAAAAGTCCGTATATTCCCCATTCCCAAATAAATAAACACCATGACTAACCCGGTGCTTGAGCAGTACAACACGGGCAAGCTCATAGTCGAGGGCACCTTTGAACACCTGACGCCCGAGCAGACCAAACTTCTGCAGGCGCTGTGGACCAAGCTGTTTGACTCGTTTGACAAATCAGCAGACGAGCTGAAAAGCGCACCGCTGCCAGCAGATGTGGCCGGCGAAAGCAATGCGAGCAAGGACAGCAGCAACAACAACAGAAGCAGCAGCGCACCGATATCGAGCCGCTCAAGCAGACAGCATCTTCGTGCAGCAGCAGCGCCGTCTCCCACTTCCAGCGTAAGCTCCGGATGGTTCGGCTGGGGAAGCAGCAGCACCAAGGCAGCCGAGTCCGTCGAGTACCGCCAGCTGGTGCAAGATGTCGTGCAAGAGGAAAGCCAGCCGCCAGAGTTTGTCGACCAGCAGCAGAAACAGTCGATTCGGTCTGCATTCTGGCACGCCGTGCTGTGCGACCATCCCGACGTTTTGCTGCTGCGGTTTCTCAGGGCTCGCAAGTGGCAGGTAGACGATGCTCTGGACATGCTGCTCAAGTGTCTGCGGTGGAGAATCGACGAGGAGCTCGACCGCGTAGTATGGCAGGGCGAGGGCCCGTTGAACCTGGCGCTGATGCGCAGAGGAATCGGCGCAGTGCACAAGACCGATCGGATCGGACAGCCCGTGCTGCATATCCCGGTGAAGCTCAACGACCCCAAGGCGCAGCCATCCGACCATATGATAGACTTTACAGTGTATCTGATGGAGGTGGCCCGCGTCGTGCTGCATCCGCCAGCAGAGAAAGTATGTCTGGTGTTCGATACAACCGACATGTCGTTGTCCAACATGGACTGGACGTTTTTCCGCACCTTCCTGCACTACTTGGAGCACTACTATCCCGAGTGTCTGGGTCTTGTGCTGATATACAATGCATCGTGGGTGTTCAACGGCCTGTGGAAGCTGATCAGGCCTTTGCTTGATCCTGTGGTTGCCTCCAAGGTGCATTTTCTAGGATCCAGGGAGGAGATCAAGCAGTTTATCGACCCAAAGAACCTGCCCAAGCACTTTGGTGGCAAAGAAAAATTTTCTTACGAGTATCCGATGCCGCAACCAGGCGAGAACTCGGCGATGTTTGACAGCGTGGCCAGACAGGCAGCTTTGGACAGAAGAGCTGAGGCATGCGAGAAGCTCGAAGAGGTGACGAAGAAGTGGACTTTGGAAAAGGATAGCCAGGAGATCGATCAGGAAAGAGACCAGGCGGCGAGGGACTTGGTCGCGGCAAGTAAGGAGCTCGACAGATATGTCAGAGCACGTACTCTGTACCATCGCTTGGGTGTTATTGGCGACGACCTGACTGTCAACTGGAAAAACTCGTAGATTGGACTTTATAGAGTAGCACATGGATTTTATGCAATTATGTTGGAACATGTGGGAAAAGAACTATTGATTAATTTTTAATTTCTCTAGACCATGTGGTGAAAAGTTCCAAAGTTGCTGAAATTGATTTTTTTTAGGTACAACGTGGTCTGGTTTCTAAATTTTCCATATATTTATTTATATTATTGATATTTTATAGTAATTCTCTGGTGGCATATTTGTCTATATGGTTATTCTATAAAAAGGATGATGGAAGAATTTACAGTGCAAAATGACATTGCCATTTGATGCTTCGAAATAACATCGGCGCAATTTATACGCAAATCTTCATCTCAAAGATCTTTTTAAAATAAAATTAAAACTTATAGAGCAGCACGCATATGTACGCCCCGCTGAAAGCCACAGTCATCTTATTTCTTTGCTCGGTGCTGGCTGCCGCCGATCCAGTGGTCTTCGGATACCTGCCCACGTGGCAGCTAGACAAGCTCGAAGGCATCGACATAGCAAAGTACACGCACGTCAGCGTATCCTTTGCAATCCCCGATGCAGACGCACAGCTGACGCTATCTACCGCCGAAACAGTGTTCTCCAGTCTACCGCAACTCACACCGGGCCAGAAGCTGCTCGTATCGCTGGGCGGATGGACCGGGTCAAAGCACCTGTCGGACATATTCAAGAACAAGGAAAAAAGACAATATTTGCAGACGCAGATGATCGAGTGGATCAGGGATTACCAGCTGGACGGCTGGGACATCGACTATGAGTACCCGGGCCGCCAGGGCGACTCGTGCCACAAATTCGACGCCCAATCGGATACTCCGAATTTCTTGCAATTCCTCACTGAGCTGCGCGACCAAATAGACAGCGAGTTCCCGCCAACAGAAGATCGCGGCAGAAAACTGATCACCCTGGCCACTCGCTTCCAGCCATTCGACGGTCCCAATGGGCCCCTTGCAGATGTCTCTGGGTTTGCAGAGCCCGTGGATTTGATCAACCTGATGCTCTACGACTTCAACGGCGCCTGGTCAGATACCACAGGGCCCAATGCGCCTGTGGATTTTGCGCCGCATAAGGGCCTGCAGTTCTCGTTTAAATCGTCCATTGATCAGTGGATTGACGCGGGCATTCCTGCTGAAAAACTCGTTGCTGGTCTGCCATTCTACGGCCGCACAGTCACGGCTATGGGTGATATGACGGAGGCTAAAGATATGTATGAGTCGCTGAAACGCTCCTTGATTCCGCAGGGCGACTCGGACGATATCGAGGAAAGCGATCCGTCGTGCGGCGGCCCCAAGGCGTTCTCGGGTATCTGGAAATACCGCAACATCCGCAACGAAATACTCGGAGAAGATGGGGAGGAACCCAGCGGTCCGTGGGTTCGCAGATTCGATGAGACCACGGGTACACCCTGGTTGTTTAACAAGGATACTAGGGATTTCGTCTCCTATGATGATGCGCAGAGTATTGCGGCGAAAACAAAGTACGCTGTGATGGAAAAGAGTTTGGCTGGCGTGATGGTCTGGGCTATGACCAACGACTACAATAACGAGCTTTTAAACTCGATATACAGCGCATTCTAACTAAATTCATATAATTATTTTTCATGTATTTAATTAAAAATAAATATATATTGTTATATGCCAATTACTGGGAGATCGCCGCTGGCAGACTCTATGGCAGACAATAGCAGCGACGAGAACTCCTCGCCGGCAACCATACCGGTAGACGAATCTACCAATACCTGGCTGATAGCCTTTCCAATATCAGTCACCGACCCAGCATCCTCCGTTCGAGCTACAGCAACAACAGCAGCCGATGATGTTTCAGACAATGGCTCATCCTCTGATTGGTCGTTTCCATATACGGATACCTGCGCCGTGACGCTCTTCGCCACCACCTGTGCGCTCACCGATACCCGTGCACTCTGCTGTATGCTCCGACTGTGTTTCGCAGATCCACGCGCTAAACCAGTAAACGACGAAGCAGAGAAGCTCATCGGGGTTTCATTTATGTCTTCATCTACCGTCGGTACGTCGACTTGTTCCGTCGGTACTATTAGTGCCAAGGGCTCAGATAGCCTTGCGGCGGTGGGCTGCATCAGTGGTCGGGCTGCTAGGTTAGAGGTCATTTGTCGCGCTTCTTTCTTGTTCACCATAGTTGCTAGCGGCTGCTGGCCGTGTGTAAACGTCATGATGGTGGCTAGTGCTGGTGCGCTAAAGACTAGGGATTGCAACAGCAAGATCTTCATTTGGATATATATATAAATTATGCAGGGATAGTATAAATTAAATGCTTGGATATATTGAAGTGGATACGGAAAGAATTGCAACTATATTCCCAATTGTATTCATGTACTGGTGGTTATATATATCATCTAATAAACGATATAATCATGTCTAAATGTATTTTTTTTTATATTTTAACGATATATTGGAGAAAAATAAATCATTTTTATTTACTGTCTCCTTAAGCCCAAACTCCACACAACTTGCTTTCTATGGAAAATACAACATTACATCGGCTCCACTCCACATAACTCATCTCCCCCAAACCTCTTTTTTCTTCTCCACAAACGCCTTCGCTAACGAATAAATTTTACCCAGCTGTAGCGTAATCAAACTTGCCATCTTTGTCTAAATGCACGTTTAGTCTTCCAATTCGATAATCCATAGTCATCACCGCTGTGGGGCCCTCCAGCACCCTGGCACCCGGAGGCAAAATATGCTCAGAAAACTTATCTGGCTCGTCAACCAAACTAGCGTCCTTGACAAATGAACGGTTCTTCAGCTTCTCCGCCCACTGCTTCACCAGCTTCTCGTGCTTCTTGGCGATTTCTTGCTGAGACTCTTGATTTCCTGAAAGATCCATTATTATTATTATTAAAAAAAGTGGAAATGGAAAAAAAAATTATGAAAATAAATGTGAAAGAGAAAATAAAAAGAAATTGTTATATATATATTTTTTACTTGACATTGTTCTTGTTTACTTCGCGGTTGTACAGGAATTTATGCATTTTTTTAATTCTTAAAATGTATACTGACGTCACTAATTGTTCTCTTTTCCTTTTTTTTTGACAAGCTCAAAAGCGTTGTTCTATTGGTTGAACCAATAATATGGATCTCGACCAATAAAAAAAGCTAATTTATTGTGGCTAAGAAAACAAATGTTTGAAAAAAAGAAAAAATTATTGTCCAAACCAGAATCTCGCCACTGATATTGACAAAAAAATACAAAATGAGCAAAATAAAATAAAACAGGTTTTTTTTTATTTTATTCATATATACAAGAATATCAAATAAATGCTTTTTTTTGTGGATAGTGGATTTGTGACATCACTTTCTTGTTTTATTGAATTGGTGCTCTAACATTTGATAACAAAATAGAGCAACTGTAATGTAATTCGTGTTCTCCTGTATATATCAGATTAACAATTTTTTTTTGTATTTTTGTATGTGTACGTGAACGTGTGTAACGGTGCTTTTTTGCATAGCTAAAACATAGTTGTTTATTATGTAAAAAGAAAAGTTTACAAGGTGGATAGGAGAAACAACCACTGCTGAAAGAAAAACAAATAATACAAAACAAGTATGAAAAAAATAGTTCAAAAACCATATTAGCAAAAACATAAAGTTTTATGGAAAAGAGAAAATTTCCTCCATGGAAATATAATTTTTTGAAAAAGAAAAAAAAAGAGTATCCTTGAAAAAAAAAAATTAGTGCTTGCACTTGCGCTCCCCTTATCGAGTAATATCTATATGTTATATACTCTTTAGTATTTATTTATTTATTTATTTATTTATTTATTTATTCATTTTCTGCTGTTTTATTTTCAATTAAATATTTAATTTTTCGGTCTCCCTATTATTCCTAAATCGTATTTGCGAGCAACGTTATGAGAAATATACTTTAATACACTTCAGTTTAAAGTAAAAAAATATTATTTTTTTTCCTGTCGAATCCTTTTACTATTTGTTTTTGAGCTACAGCAAACCAATCCGATATATTATATTTATATTTTTTTTGAGCAAACAGATATTTTTACTTTAAATATCCTCCTTATTTTAAACTCTCGTTTAATACTTAAAGTCCTTGATGTGTATATTATCATGTAATATTTCTGTTATTTTTTATTTTCAATCTTCAAGAAAAAATATTAAACGAGTACACAAAAAAAAATTTTTCTAGTATTATCCTCGTTCTTTTTTAGTCAATTTTTTTATTATACGCGCATACAGGCTTAGCGGCATTTTATTGCTTCTTTCCGTACTATTCCACAAAAATAATTGCATACATTTATATCCGTTGATCCTTCCATTTTTGTGTTTATAACCGATATTATTGTTGTCCTTTTCTTTTATTTCCAAGGATTCCACACCGAGCTGTAGCACCGCTCTCCTTGCGCTGATATCTTTCTCTTTCATTTCTTTTTCCCGAGTCCGTTTTTTTTCTTTTCCTGAATTAACACACATTGCTACATCATCAAAAGGAACAAAAAATTATCCTTCCGAGCAGCGAATATTAGCAAATAGTATTAAAAACAGAAAAATTTTGTATTATTAAAAACCTAAAAACTACATTTTTTAAAACAAAAATTACGTAATTTTATCGACGTTTTTTCCCCCACTAATTTTCAGCTATTATTGCAGCTGTGCTTGTTTTTCTTTTTTAACCCAATCGTTTTTATTATTTTTTTTCCTCTCCCCCTTTTTATTTCTCGTTTGTATACTTTTGATACTTCTTTTATCTTTTTTATTCTATATACGAATGGGGCGAGAAGACAAAAACACCAGACAAACACGAAAGAAGAAGGACAAAACCGTAGACAAAGGAACAGGCGATGACGAGAATAACATGGAATCCCTGGAACTAGAAACGCGACGTAGACAAAACAGAGATGCAGCAGCTCGACATCGACAGAGACAGCAGCTTCGACTAGCTGAGCTTGGCAAAAGAGAAGCAGTGCTGAGCCAGCAGGTTGCGGAATTGGAGCAGGAGCTAGACTGCTTGCGAAAGAGCCATCGAGGACTGACTGTTCCTGATAAAGACCCTTTTACTGCTAGTTTGCTGGAAATAATTGAAGAGGTCAACGAGCTGCGGGCCAGCCTTATGCTGTATACTGTTCAGAGCGAGAACTTGATATTGGAGGTAAGAAGACGTATTTTTTAATGTGTTTTGTTGTTTTAATGTACGATCAGCTGCTGCACCAATTTTTTGTTTATGTTTTGTTTTGTTTTGTTTTGTTTCGTGATTAAAAAGACAAGTACTAAAAATAAACACTTTCGCTATTAATTTTTTTGCTTTTAATGTAGCTTCGCCAGCTGGCTGAAAGACTGATTAGTTGTAATACTCCTCGGGATACTGAGGGTTTTCAGGATACTCGGGATACTGCTCCGATTTCCAATAATACCGAAGACCTGGGTAGAAATCAAAAGGAAAGCGATGACAGGCGATGAGTGATGGATGGGATGTGGGGGTGGGGGCAAGTGGTTATGAAAAAATTATTTTTTATTTCCTTTTTTCACACTTTGCAAAAAAGCTTGTTTTGATTACTATTTCATTTGATCCTCTAATCGTTAGTGATCCACTATAATCAATCAGTCACTACGACAATTTGAGATGATTGGTCAAAGCTAACAACCCATATTTTTTCTCCCAGCTTTTTTCTTTCTTTTAAGGTGTTAAAAAAAAAACAAGGAAAACACCACTTTACAAAAACATACGTGTATGCTGCAACTGTCATATAATTTTTCCCTCTATTTTTGACTCAATTTTCATATCTATTATTTGCTGAGGTTTTCAGACTTACTCTAAACACCTATTCTCCTTTAATTATTTACTTTATTGGAACCTCTTTAATTGTTACTGTTTCCTTTTTTTTTATCTCTTTCTAATTTATTTGGAGAGAAAATTAGTAAACCCTAGTCACCTTGTCCATTTTTTTTCTTTACTCCACTCGCTTGGTTATAAAAATTCTAAACTAGTAGTAGCGACCCAATTTTTATACTTTTTACAGTATAGCGCTAATAATATATAATTCCTTTTAGAAAAAAGACAGGCAAAAGAAAAAAGCAACACATAAAATAATAAACAGCGAGTGTTTTTTATATTTATATTTTCTACGCACACACACATATTCCGCAGACGCAAAATTATTAACAGTAATAACAATTTTTAAACATTGAATTTCGGTTATAATGACTGTCGTCAAGAGCCCTGGCGGACCCTCCAGCCTGGATACAACAAAAGAAGATAAACGGCAAACCGGCTTACCGAAGTCAACAACAAGTGGTGTGAACAATCCTCCGCAAGGAACAAGCAGTATCGGTGTAGCGCATAATGAAGTCGTTGTGGGCAATACGTTAGTGCCGAAAACAAGCAAGGACAAGGAACAGGAAACTGCCAATGACTACGACGACAACAACATCGAGGAAGACGATGAAGAAGAAGATGAAGACGAAGTAGACGAGGAGGACGGAGATGAAGATGAAGACGAAGAAGACGAAGACGAAGACGAAGAGCAAGCGTGGGTAGACAACAGCAAGCCAGCCGCAAACCCCTCCTTGCTAACAACAGCATCAAATCCCAATATTACCAACAAAATGAACACGCAGCAAAATAATCAGAGCAGCAGCGCTGACAGCCCAGCAACCAACGAGAGAGCACCGTCGCCCCGGTCGGCAAGAAGACTGCGCAACAGACTGGCAGCAGCACGGATGCGTACACGGCAGAAGCAGCATCTTGAAGAGTTGGAGAAGAGAAAGGAGCAACTGGAGAAAAAGGCTGCTGAGCTGGAAAGCGAGCTGAGGATGATCCAGAGAAAGAACAATCCCTTGAATGCGTCTATCGACAAGCTGGCAGAGATGATAGACGATTTGACAAAGGTCGAGTTCACCATGCTCTCGGGCATCGACGAGTGCAAGGGTCTGCTTCAGAACCTCGAAAAAATGTACCATGGACAAGGTTCTAATTCATCGATGGATATGTAGTAACACTTTGACTTGTACGCCATCACCCCATCTATCACTATTATACAAGGGTTTTTCTACTTGTCCTTTCTTTTCTTTTCTTTTCTATTATTACTGCATTATTAAAAATATATATTCGTCGCCCCCTCTTTACCATTGGTTTTTTTCTTTACTTGTTGCAAGAGGCAATGTGAATGGTGTCCGAGACATGTCTGTTTTCTATGCTCTTCTCTTGTATTCTTTATACAAGCCACCTCGTGCGGACTCGTCAATTTTTCCCAGTCTTTCAGCTGGGCTGGTTTGGTTTTTATTTAATTAAAAAATATATGATGAATTTATGGTGATGACCAAAGTAAAGAAAAAAAAAGTGAAAAATTATTGGTTTTGGCCATGGCAAAGACAGAAAAAAAAACTGGAATTGCTTTGCTAGGCCTGCATCCCTTCGTCGGAATTGCTCTCGTTTTTATCGACCAGGAACGAGATAGGAATGCGCGACGAGTTGTCAGCGTGTGCCGCACTTTTTGGGAGAGTGCTGGCCATTGGCGAGTCGTACTGGCTGCCGCTGCCGCTATTGCTACCGCTGCTAACACTGCCGTACAGCGTTGTTGAGCCTCCAGTGCCAGGTCCTGAATTGGTGCTCGAGTTGTTTCCTGAGGCAGAGCCCGACATCGAGGCCATGTCCTTGTTCATAAACCCGTCGAGACCAGACCCAGTGCGTGTCACATCGCCACCGCTGTTGCCAACTTCCTGGAAGTACGGTGGTGGCGACACATTCATGGCATCTGCAGCAGAGACCTGCGATGACGATGAAATAGAGCTTGCCGTGTCCTCACTCATCATCTTTCTCTCTGTCAGCAGGATGCGCTCGGTCAGCAGTGACTTGAGCAAGTCAATCCGCTCGACGCAACCCCCAAGCTGATGCACGGCATCGCTCAGCGACATGACCAGCTGCCGAACCCGCGCGTTAAAGTTACGCCGGGCTTCGTCATCGCCCCACTGCACGGCAATTTGCTGCACGGGCCCATCATTCATATCGTCAGTGCCCTTGCCAGAGATGTGCTTTGCAGAATGACCATTTTTGTGCATCTCGATGGTCTGCTGCAGAGCCCTGACATAGCCCTCAAGCCGCGAGACTTCTTCTTCGGCATCGTGGATCCGCTGACGCTGACGCTCGCGCAGTCGTGCCGATGACTTTCTGCTCTGGTACCGTCGGCGGCTCTTAGGCGACAGCTCCCCTGAATCTGGATCAACCACAGTACCACCCTGAGCATCCTTGGCAGCAACAGCAGCAGTAGCAACTGCCATATCGGCTGTCTTATCTACAGTGCTACTCTTTCTGCGACTCTTTGCTTGGTTCTTCTGCTGCTGCATTTGACGGCGCGACTTTTTCAGCGACTGGTCCATTGCAAGATTTATCTGGCTCTTTGTTTTGTAGAAAAATAGGTTTCGTTTACAAGTTTACCTCTCTTGGTGGGAAGTTTTCCCTTATGGCCTACATAAAAGTTTAAAAAGAGTCGGTAAGCGCGCAACTACTATTTAGGCGAAAATAAAAATTTGTTTAAAATTAAATGATCCGCTTATATGTTAGCATTTCGCAAGATAAAAAATTTTAAGGATATGTATATAAGATAGATATGTATTCAAAAATATAAAACAAAATACAAGTTCATGCCCTTCTTTTTTTTCGGTCAAATCACTATTACGAAAAAAATTTAATGGTTTTAAAGCTTGGCTTGTAAATACTAATTGGAAACAACAATATAGACAACATAGAAAGTCAACATGTGGAGAACTAAAGATGTGGTAAAATATTCTCCGAGGGATTGGATGATTAGATAGACGAGAGACTGGATAGTTTAAAATTGATTGTAATAGAGATAGTGCTTCTTACCTTTCTGTAATCCTATTCTTTTCCACCTAGTTTTACTTTTCAAGGTTCGGAGGCTACAGAATGTTTTTTTTATACAGAAAAGCAAGATAATGAGCAGCACGGGCTTTGATATAGGATCAAACAATCTTTTTAATGTCTCAATAAATTCTTTACTTGTTGTTATTGGCGGAAAGTAAGTAAATACTGGTGATGTTTTCAGCAACTAAAGATATTGAAAAAAAAGAAATATAAAAAAAAATAGGCAAAGGAAATCAATAAAAGAAAAAAAGGTTTTGTAACCCCTCTGTCTGATGAGTGACACTTGGATGGAAAAATAATAATATAGGGGGGAAAGGAGAAAAAGAAGTGAAAAGTAAGAGTGGGGCGAAGATCCAGGAAACAGGTGGAATAAAATAGAAAAATAGTCAAGCCAATAAGAATCAATTGAAAATGAGTGTTTGTTGGCAGGAATGACAAGGCGAAAGCACGATTGTTGCTGATAATGTTTATCTTTTGTCGTTGGTGCTTTTTTTCACTTATTCACTTTTTTTCTTCGCTTTTATTCGCTACTTGCCTGAGAAAATAAGTAAAAAAACATGCAAATGGACGAGGGGGAGAGAGAAATGAAGACAAATGAAAAGGAAAGGAGTAGTAAAGAAAGTATGACAACAACTTGCATGATGAAGGAGGGCGGAGAACACTTTAGAACAAAAAATGACGAGAGTACAGACTTTTTTTTGGGACCCAGATAAGTGGTCGCAGTATAAACGATGTCTTCGTCCGAAAACGAAAACAAAAGAAAAAGTAAATAAAAAAGTGCCTCGGGAATAAGATGCCTTCTATTTGTTCCTTTTACTCTATTTAAAAATGCAGCTTGCAGAATCACTCAGGTGATTTGAAAGCTGACATTGAAAAAAGGGGGAGAACAAAACATCACTTCTTTTTTTTTTTTACCATATACACTCACCACCCGCAGCATTTGTCACTCACCTTTTACAGTTGTTTCCTAATTTAGCTGCTTGCCCTTCAAAAACAATTCCCCATTCTGACGCACGATAAACGCCATACAAAATTAATTTCAAAGCCCCTCTTAACAAGAAGATATGGCGCAAAAGAACAACCAAAGATAAAATACAGAGATAATAGTGTAAACTATTTTTATTTTGTGTCTTGTATCAAATATTCTCTTGAGAAAAAAAACGGCCATCGACTGGCGTTGTTTGCCGCGCATTTGCCCTTCTTTTTTTTCTTGTGTAAACGCTAGTCAACGTATTAAGCAGGCGCATCCAATATTTTGACTGCTCTTTCTCATCAGCATCACTCATCATCCAGTCTCTTCATTTCAGGATTTCCACGCCCTTGACTCTTAATAATAAATAATCGAGTGATTTTTAAATCCAAGCACTGTAATTCTCACTTGATTTGATTTGTCGCATTCTTAAGGTGCAGAGAATTTAGAAACATCTGTAGCGACGTCGGTTATTTTTTAAAAAAAAAATATTTCTGCAATACAAGACTAGTAAGGGATTCAATAAAGAGTAGAACCAGCGTCCCCCATTTTTTTTCATTTTGCTCAGTTTCAGTTTTATTGATTACTGTTAAAAAATCTAACGTGTACCTACCCAAAAATATGGTTCTCTCCAACAGTAAACAAAAAAAAGAAGGGAACAATCATCTAAATGCCCATTTTTGTCTCTCATTCACTGCTTGCAAAAAAAAAAACAGCGGTGGCGCAGTTTTTTTTTAAAGCTGAATACAAGAGAGTATCGTGCAATAAAGTAGTAAGTGGTGAGGTCAGTAAAGCGAAAGTTGTAATGGGCAGCAGCAATTCCATCGTGACAACCAAGTGACTGAATATGCTACATGTATCCTTTTTATTTTACAATGATCATTTTTGCGACATGTATGTCGCTCTTAGATAGTCATTGCATTCATGCGCTAACACGTCATTCCCATTTTATTCTTGTTAAAAAAAAGAAAACGGGCAAACGTGTTTGCAACAGGTTTTGTATAGCTTCCTTTTATTTTTCTAGCTTTAAACTGACAAAAGATTGTCAGAGATTATCGCTCATTCGTATAAATTGTATTTTTCACTTATTTACCGAACTTGCTTCCCAACAAGCGCAAAGAAAAAGGGCCAGTGCTGCTGGCGATCGACCTGGAAACTCATTATGGATATCCGCTTGCTCTTATTGTGCAGCCTTTTTCTTTTCGTTGGGATGGGTGCATGGCACAATACAAAGCGTGGTCATCAAGCAACACATCATGTTAGCCGATCAAAAAAAAAAAAAGAAAACCAAAACAAACCAAACCAAACCAAAAAAGCAACATGAAGCAGAGCGAGCAGTACCAAAAAAATAAAGATTGGTATAAGATCTGTTTAGTTTACTCGCAAATATTATTTTTTCGTTTGCGTTATATGCAATAGATTACGATCTGAGATAATGCTGCTCTGCCTATTTCAGAACAAAACAAAGCAAAAGAATCTTTTAGCACCTTTAAAAAGAACGCAAAGCTAGACGGAAATAAGCCAAAAGAAGGATATTAGAAAAAAGAGAAAGGAAAAAAATCATCGATGTACAAAGTGAAGCAGCTCAAGCATATTTCTGTACACGGACCTACAGGTTTAAGCAGCTTGCTCGCATACATTTATTGTTGCAAAAAATCCCTTATTCTTCTTGGTCTTCATAAACCTTCTTTGCTTCTTTTTCTAAGTTTGATGTAAAAGAGCCAAGGAAGAAAAAAAAAACAAGTAAAGGGGTTAGTTAGCTGATTCAAGCTAGCCTAAAAAAATTATAATCTGTATATCCTTTTTTATCCTTTTTTTATCCTTTATTTGATTTTTATATCGTATGGTTTATTTCGCCTTTTTTAAAGTATACGACCAATAGCGCTTTTCTTTTTCGTAAACTATCAGCTCAGAATTTATACTCTTTAAAAAACTTTTTTTTCCCTTCCTAACAAATAATTTTTCCATTTTTTATTTTTTTCCATTCGTCGAGTTTATCCATTCCAAAACACCAGTCACTTTTTTTGATTTATGCTTTGCATCTGCTAGCATAAGACTTTTGACTTTATCAATATCCTTAAAACAAACAAACAAAAGATTAATATACTTTTTTTGGAAGCTTCTTTCTTAATTTCTATAACAGGAAAAAATTGTCCCTAATAAGCATTATTACGTCTTCAATTTGTCATTCCAGCAGCTTTGGATAAACATTTATTTAAAAAAGTGACAATACGAGGCTTGTTTATGAAATCTTTTTTCCTTCTTTTTTCATGAGTCTAGAAATAACTTGATTATAATACCAGACAATATCGATTATTTTCTTTTTATACCTATTTATATTCAAGCATTAGTTACTAAAGCCCTCTGATATAAATATCCTTTTTTTTATTTTATTCAACACCAAATCTTCTTTTTTTGTCAAATTTAGTTTAAAAAACTAATTCGACTGGGGTCATTTGCCAGTCGAATAAAACCTGTTTTTTTTAGTATCCTTTTTCTTCTTGAATAGTAAAGCGTTTTATTTTCCTTTAGTTTTTTCTAGTTTTACCGATTACTTTTGTACTATATACAATACTTCTTTCTTATGGATGGCACATCAGGCCAAAGACTGCTCGTTCTCGATGATCAAATACATATGGTAAGCTTGGACAGCAAACATTCAAACATGCAAACAATGCCTTTCAAAAGCGTCTACGCCTGTTTATTTGAAATTCATTACATGATTTTAAAAAAAAAAAGTATAAAAGTAAATACTTTTTTTCGTGAAAATTTTCGTCTCGCTCTATCTTTGCAGTTAGACTATAGTCATTATTTCATCAATGAAAATGGATACTATGCTGGATTCCCTTTGTATATTGTTTGCGCATTCCTAAAAAAAGTTTTTTTTTCACTCTACCACCCTGCCCTCCCCCAATCACAAAACAAAAAAAATTATTCTGGTTGCATATATGCACTTTTTTTTTTTGCTGCTTACATGCCAACTTTTTGTCTTACTTACAATTTTGTCCTGAGAATTTTTACTGTGCTCTTCCATTTTCGTCAAAAGACCGGCTGGATTCAGTTAGGTAGTTTTTGCACTAAGAGGGACAGAAAACTTTTTTTTGTTAGTTCATTTTTATCTTCATTTTCATTTATTTTTATTTTGCTATATGATATCTTTTTGTTTGATAGGATGCAAAGCCATATCAGCGAGCGATATTACCAAACGGAACGATAGAGGACCGCGGTGACAGATATTTTCTAGAGCAGGCCTTATTGCGAAAAAGAGAGCGTAACAAGCTAGCAGCTCGAAGGAAGCGCGACAGGAAAAAGCAGCGTATGGAAGCGCTTGAACAGAGAGAAAAGGATCTCCGCAAACAGTACTTGGCGTTGAGCATGGAGCTGATGGTCTGCCGATCTGCAAATCAAATTAAAGACTTGGAACGCCAGTCGCTCGCTGCCTCTGGACTAGGCGAAAATATCCAGGCAGGGGCCACACAGT
Organism: Coemansia asiatica; assembly: GCA_027478445.1. Taxonomy (NCBI): domain Eukaryota; kingdom Fungi; phylum Kickxellomycota; class Kickxellomycetes; order Kickxellales; family Kickxellaceae; genus Coemansia; species Coemansia asiatica. Next base: position 21,166 of record JANBOH010000091.1, read on the forward strand.
CTCTAGACGCTCTGTCGTCTATAGCGCTGGGAGCAGCCGATAATGCTGGCAAAACAATACTCGATTTTACAGCTATAAACGCTGAGATTGCAGACTTGCATAACTCTGTAGACGTTGCATGCACACAGGCAGAAGAAGCCATTATAGAAGTGGCCCACATCCAGCACGAGGTTTCTAGGCTTCTAAGTTTACTAGGAGATAATATTTAGCAAGGTTCGCTTGCTACTGTTACTTCAAAAAATATTTCATTTTTGCGGGTTTATTTCTATATTCACGTTAACCTTTTGCCGTTCATATTTTTTTGTATATTCTAATTATAATTAAGCTTTGCCAGAAAATTTGATCAAAGCAAAAGAAAAAGAAAAATGAAATGAAAAAACAGCCAAGAATCATAAAATGAGATGCAAGACACAAGAAATTTAATTTTTCTTTTTAGCACAAAGGTCCAAAGGCCTTTAAAAGAAAGTGATCATTAAAAGCATATGATTTGGAAAAAGAGCGAATTGTTATAAAGGGAAAAGAAAAAAAAGTTTAAAAAAGGAGCTTGGCGTCATAATATTTCGTACTATTTCATATCCCTTTTCAGCCTCGCGGTGGTCTATTTCGCATTTAAAGATTAAATAGACATGTAGCGCCAATAGTTTACAAAACTAAAATGCGAAAGAAAGAAACCAAAAAAAAAAAGAAAACCCGTAAAAGAAATTCAAAAAAGCCAAAATTTTTATCTTTGGCTTCAGGGCTCGAATCGTACAAAACACATATGTTGGTATACTTGGCACAATGCATTTACTTTTACTAAAATAAAATGTTAATAATCAAGATATAGTTTTAAAAGTCTATTCCATTGTTCCTTCTTCATTGGTCTTTTATTTTCTATTTTTAAATACTTATTTTTATTTATACAACTCGACGTTTTTCAACTTATTTTTGGTACACGCCCGGCGCGAATACCTCTCCTATTTTCAATTTTTTTGCACGTTCTTCTTGTGCAAATATACTATATATAAATACTTTTTTAAACAAGATAGCTGCCCTGGTGGTTTTATTTCCTTATAAAATCTACACCCGCATCGTCTATTTATTCATTTACCAAATTTGCATTTACTCGGCATTTCATTGTAACATATCATGTAAGTTTATTTTTTTTTCTTAGCTTTGCAAAAAAATATGGCTATTTTAATTCAGCCATTGTTTATTTCAGCCACTTTGCATATTTTTTTGGCGCCTTATATAATTTCTATATTCGAAACAATTCAATGGGTTTCTAAATACTCAATCCAGCAGATTTTGTTTACATTTCATCTGACCGGACAATGCTGTTAGACTGCAAACGACTAGCATGTTTTTTATAATAAAAAAACACTAAAAAAATAGGGAGCAGTAAAAAGGAAAGAAATAAATAGCTATCTTTTTAGTGCTTCTTTTTATCTCTCTCTTTAGCAGTAAAATCTTATCATTTACTATTTGCTTTTTTTCCCTTGCCCTGTTTTTATTTCAGTAGCTTGTTTATTACTCCGCAATTATCCTAAAGTTCCCGTCTCTAAAACTCGTGTTTTATTTTACGATAGACCAAATTTACTGCTTCCTATCGAGATATAACAAAAAAAGGCATTTTAAAGACTTGACTGACCATTAAAACCAACAACGACTTCTCTCCCCCCACCTACTTTTACATTTGGTTTATACTATTTTTTTTGCAGTTGTTCACTGCTTAACTGTGTTTTTACATCTTTATTCTTTCCCGAGTTTCCCACATTCAATTTTATTTTCTTTAAACACTTTTTCGTACCTATTAACCAGATCAATTCTACTTTGTTATACTTTTCTTTTTTATTAACATAACAGTACTTGTTTTGTTTTGTTTTGTTTTTTTTTTTTTCAGAAAACAAACAACTTTATTTAAATATTCTATAGCCCCAAACTCTAAGATCCTTTTTTTCCTTTTCTTTTTACGTTCAATCACCGCCATACTTTATTTTTCAACAAACATTTATACTTTTGCTCAAACTAATTAATTTTATCATTTCTTGCTTATATTATTTCGGCGCCATTTTCATTCCATTCATTTAATATTTTTGTAGAAATTACATCTTGTTATGCTATTAGACATAGCAAGAGAAGTACACGTATTTATTCTATAAGCACATTGGCGCGTATTTCATTTGTATATAAGCAAACAAGTTTTTCTTTTCTTTTTCATTTTTTTTTTTTGCAATTTCGCTACCGCAAAGATTCAAAACTTGTATTTCTATTTTGCAATTAAACAACATTTAAACAGGATATAACAAAAAAAAGGTAAGTGTACCTGTCCGCTACTGAACATATTTTTATTAAATTTAACCCATTTGACTTGTCATTTTATATTTATTTGCTATCTTTTAGTTTCCATTATATATACACACTCGGTGCATCATGTCTTTTTTTCTATATTATTATAAATGTTCCTAGTCGCTGTTATTTAATTTTTTTCTAGGAATGAGTGACCATGTCAGCTTTATATATTTTCTAATCATCTTACGCCACCTAAATAAGCACATGAGCATTATTTTTTTTTTTTTGCTAATTACAGGTCTAGTGGTCAATTAGCTTTTTATTTTATTTTGTATTTACCTGTCGTATGATCCATTTTTAGCATTGTGACTTTTAATTTTCAAACCCGTTTATATATTGCAGCTCGATAGCCTGATATGACAGCCTTGTGCTTTTCTCTTTTGCATTTGTAATTTAAATGAATTTAAGCTGGAAATTGTAAATTGCGCCTAGTCATTAACGACTGAATATTTTTTTACAGTACATTTCTGTAGACATTTTTATTTACATTATTACGCAATTTTTTTTTTTTTTTGGATTTTGTTCTGCTTTAATGTGTTTGTCCTTTTAAATCATTTTATTAAAAAGGAAAGCGAAATATCTCGATTTCTTTTTTTTTTTGCTTACATCTTTTTAATGTTGCCAATTCCTGAAACAACGCATTTTACATTCACTAAATTAATTTGTTTTATAAAGGCTTTCTCGTACTTATCAATTTTTCCTTGTAATCCTTTATACACCACGTACCGATACTGATATTGATTTTGACAATATCCTTTTTGTTTAATAAAAGGAAAATATTAGCAAGCTTGCGCCATCTTGCCATCTTGCCATTTCTCTTTTTTTTTTTTTTTTTTTGAGAAATTGAGCAACGAAAATATAAATATTCTTGCTTTTACAGTCCTCTAGTTTATTGAATTTTTTTGTATACTAACATCTGCTTCAATTTTTGTATTTTAGCATTCTTTTTATTTAAATAGTTAGGTTTAACAAAAATATAGCCGAAATTTATTGCCTCGCTTTTTTTTTTCGATAACCCCATACATTAAATTACGTATTAATTTTTGTATTATGCGCATCGCAGAATTTGTGGCTTCGATAGCCATGGCTTTAATACTGCATGCAGAGGGCACGACTGGAACACCCGCCATGTTTCCCGATGTGACCGGCATGGAGCTTTGGCAAAGCACGCCTGAAGTGTCGCAGCCGCCAGCTGGCATGCCTGCGTCATACCGACCAATAATGGCTAGACGTCCGCAGCCACCCAGCGGAGTGCATGTGCCTGCTCCCAAGGACAGAGGAGGAACCAACGAGCAGGACGGTCGTGCGGACTTTAACAAAGACGCGCCTTTTGAGCCTACAGCGCCCGGATTCCAGGTTCGCGCAGCGTCTACTGTCCAAGGCGTTATTTCAGCCCTGGACCCTAACAAGCAGAGTCCCTTGAACACGGGCAAAAATATCGTGTTTAATAATCTCAGCAACACCGCGTACAAGCCGAAGACCAATCTGTTTGACCCAGAAAAGATAAAGCTGCCATACGATACAAACCGGTGGTGGCTCAATCTGGTTGTTGAAAATGGAATTGACCCAATTCATCCTTATCCGTACATGGTCAAGTGCCAGCAGAACTCGTCGATTGTTGGATTCCCAAAGTTTACCGCTGTGCCGACATCTATGACAAGCTCGCAGGTCGCAGACTGGGAGGTAGGCGATGCCTCTGGATGCTTTACCAAGCGTTTGGTCACTGGCTCTGACGCGCTGGGCGTCGAGGTGACCTGGTCAGGCTCCACTTCTGCCACGATGAAGTCAAGGTTCTACAAGGGCCAGTCATTTGTTACTTTCCAGACAAATGGTATGCAGCCATTGCTCAAGACAATCCACGCAATTCTCAAGGTAGACCAGCTTGGTCGCACAGTCAACTCGTATGGCACAAACGAGGCAGGCCAGGCAACCAAGCTGGTTCGTCAGATGGTCGAGACGCCCTCGCTGACCCAGGTCACTCTTAACGACGGCTCGCAGTGGCTCATTGCGTCCAAGCCCGCAATCACCTGGACGCAGTCAGGAACCGGTCAGCTGGTGAGCCAGGGCTCCGACAAGCACACTGGGTTTATCCAGCTTGCGCATATGGGCGATAAGCCTGCAGACAACCTCAATGTCCTGCAAAAATACGCTGGCACTTACCCTATTGAGGGCTCAGTCACCTATGCTCAGATCCAGAATAACCAGGGAATTGGCCGGTCTGCAGACGTTCTTCTGTTTTATAAGACCAATACCGATGACAGCAGCGTGACAACCAAGGTGTACGAGCGTGACTCTGCGCCTGCTTCTATGACGCTCTTGTCATTTGTACTTCCTCACCATGCCGCGTTGCTTAGCAAAACAGCGCTGCTTTCGCCTGGTCTTTCCGGATACCGCAGCGCAAAGGGTCCGTTAACCGCGGTTGCTGGCAATATCATTACATACAGACAGCCGCTTGAGTCCGTGTCCTTTGACGGCTCGCAGCCAATCTCTAGCGCTGATAAGGACTCTATCCAGCAGCAGCTTCTCAAAGACGTCGTTGAGAGCACCACCGTAACAGCACCCGACCCTTATTTCTTTGGCAAGGGCATTGCTCGCATAGCTCGTCTGTATCAGATAGCAATGGAAATTGGCGACAGTGGATCTGCAGCGACACTGAACAAGAAGCTAATCGCGCTTATGAACCCATGGCTCGTTGCCATGAACAACGAAGACCCGCTGAGATACGATGTATTCTGGGGTGGCATAGTGTCGCAAAAGGGCGCAGATGACTCTGCAGCAGACTTTGGACAAGGGAGATACAACGATCATCATTTCCACTATGGATACTTCCTCTATGCTGGCGCTATCCTGGCCAAATACGACGTCACTGGGTTCCAGCCATTCCAAGAACCATTGAATCAGCTGCTCCGCGACTATGCAAATCCCAGCTACATTGACACGCAGTTCCCCTACATGAGACACTTTGACCCCTATGATGGGCATTCCTGGGCTGCAGGTGTCTATACCTTTGGCGATGGCAGAAACCAAGAGTCGACTGGAGAGGCCATCAACGCCTACTACTCCGCGTATCTCTATGCCAAGGCGACGGGTCTTGAGGAAACGGCGGATTTCTACGAAATCATCCTTAACATGGAAGCTACATCTGGCAAGCTCTACTGGCATCCGACAATTGCCGAGGCAAAGCAGCTGTACATGGATCCGTTTATCCACAACGTCGTAGGTGTTCTTTGGTCGTCAAAGGCTGATTTTGCTACGTTCTTTGGCGCCAACTCGGAGTTTATCTATGGCATTCAGATGATTCCGTTTACACCAGCAACAAAGCTGCTTGTCACTGCCGACTGGGTCAAGGATGCCTGGTGTCCTGATAGCTCGTGCTCGGGCACTATGAAGGTCGCTGCTGATCAGGCTAATAACAATGGATGGGCTCAGTTCCTGTATACTGCGTATTCCATGGTTGACCGCAAGGCGGCGCTGTCAAAGGTTATGAGCTGTACTCCAGATGACGGCAACTCGCTGACCAATGTGCTTCACTGGATCGCTACAAACGGTCAGCAAATCTCGTAGTTATCTGATCGGTATTCTCTTTTTTATTTCGTTTTGCTTTAACAGCGTTTCGCTTTTTTTTTTGTTTATGTACGTTTTATATTTAAATCTATATTATTGAAACCTCTGCGAAATTATTTAATATTATGTCAGAATGGTGTGCAGCCATATAGGTAATGGTTTTTGGCCTGTATTACGGATGAAAAGGGCTTTTCGCATAATACGCAGCCCTCAGGCATCTGACCGCAGTTCAGCGAGCATATTCTCTCGTGCCACGCCCTAGATTCCCTTGGAGTGACTCTCATATTGCAGTGCTGGCAACACTGGTTTTCCTCTTCTTCTTCCTTGGCTCCATTATCTATACCTTGAAAATCCAGCCATGATATCCCTCTTGCCTGTACCCCTGAGCTCCGCGTTTCCGAAGAGACCGGTCTGGATTGAACAGCTCTATTATTGCGCGACTCTGATCTCCTCAGCGGCGGAAGGCAAGCGGTATCATATATATCAGAGAAAAACCCACCTTCTGATACCTGCTCATCGTCGTTCAGATCTATAAAGTTTGCTGAATGGACTACCGCGTGAGAGTTGCGCACTACTGATCCTCTGCTCCATGGCCACTTGCTTGTTTGTGTAGATGACGGAGAGATGTGTCTCTTTAAAAACGACATTATCAGAAACAAGCCCAGGAAATGTAATTAAAAGTACAGATAAAAAGTTTATAAAAGAAAAAGAGAGAGAGAGAGAAAGAAAGAAAGAAAAAAATGGAAGCTGCTTGATTTCTTGGAAAACCCTATTACGCTTTTTTTTTATTTTTGATTGAGCATATTCCCTTGCATTTATATCAAATAGAGTGTGAGCGGCAATACATGACATAAAAGAATAAAACAGGTTTGACGATTTGAAAACTTTGCATTATAATAATAGTAAAATAAACCAGGCTTGTATCGTTTTTCTATTATACCTTTGGATATCATGTTGGGGAATAAGAGTATAGCCAAGTATATGTCGCTTGTCTACTCAAAAGCACATTAGTCCTTTATTAATTGTGGAATAATAGCATTACAAAATAAATTAAGGACAAAAAAAAGAAAAGAAGGCAGCTGAGGCAAAAGACAAAGACAAAGACAGACAAAGATATACATGATGCATCACACGTTGAATAATTGTTAATATGTTTGTTGGTTAGCTTGTCGTCGGCAGCCACAATTGCCTTTATTATAGTTTAGACAATTATATGTCTGTCCGCAACCAATTGAGAATCACTAAAAGAAATATTATTTTCCTTCTTTGCAAGAGGCATGCTAGGTAATAAGCGATTGTACAAACGAAGGAAAAAAAGCAATGGTTTTTTTTATAATAATAAATTGTTTACTAAAATTTATGACAGATCCTTTTAAAAAAGCCAACTATAAAATAATATTATTTTCATTTTTTTATTTACTTGTATTAAAAAAATCATATTTTCTAGACAACGTTTCTATTTTGACGGTTACTGCTAAACGCATTGCTTTCTCTCCATGATGGTACATGGCCACTCCCCAGCTGATACGTTGTTGGTGGTTCAATGTCTCTGGTTCCCGGAATCTCCAACAGCTCGCGTCTTTGAAACGGCTGGATTTTATAGGGATTGATTCCATTATCTTTTCTTTTGCACCACCATTGATTATATAGAACTGATAAGCTAACTAATAGAACCACAAAACTTACTGGTGCCGATATACCGATAATCATAGCCTGGTTATAAGAAAGTCTTCCGTAGCCATAGATTCCTGAATCAAGCTCTGTCATTGAGCTTTGAGCCTTGGTATCGTCCTTTTCACTTGTGCTAAATGCTGTATCCGACAAACTTTTATTTCTATTATTGTCTTCACTGCCTGCTTCTGAATCAGAAGCAATGGCTGTATCATTGTTGTTTTCCTTAGAATTACTTGTAACTGTACTTGAATTAAAATCTACATCCTTTCCATCCATTGTATTGCTAGTTGACAAAGTGCTTTTGTTGCTTCCACTTGTTGGCATTGCAGCAGTGCTGCTATCAGATAGTAAGCTGCTTGTAGTTGATTCTGGAGCCTTAACAATCGGGTTGGTACCATATAAATCCCCGCTAAGAATAACTGTTCCAGACAGATCCTTAAACGAAGGGCTATTCATAGATAAGACATCATGATCGCTATAACTGCTAGCTCCAGTCATATATGTAATATCAATTGAGCGATTCAGTGCTTTAGCAGCAAACCCAATATACTTTTCCAATATCGTATAATAGTCAAATCTCTTTGAACTGCCATCATCATCACCACCGCCACAAGTATCAGTTTTATAAACAACAGAATGGCTGTATATCGCGCTCAAAGATATTGTTGCACTATTTAATCTATAAACAACTCCATATGCAACTTTGCAATTGCTGCTCATGACCGAAGTAGCACTTTGAGAAATGCAAAGCATCCAGTTATTATTAGCCGTAAACAATCCTGAATTCTGACTGCAAAATGCATCGTCTGTGAATCTAGTAGTAATTTCAGGTACTATCCACTCTTTGTTGGTCTCATCGTATCCACGTCTGACATACAAGTCCTGCGTGCCATTACGTATCCCTCCTACAGCTATAAAAGATACATAGTTGTCATTAATTGACTTATTAAATTCAACTACAGCGACATTGTTTGCCATTGTAGTAGAATCAAAGTCAGGATGGATATGGATGTCGCTTGGGTTGATAGTTGCAGTAAAGACCGCCGTTCCCTCAGCTCCATTATCAAGGCGCACTTGATAAATGGATTTTGTATTAATTGTCCCGTCACTGTTAAAATCAAAGCAACTAGCAGCTATAAATCCAGAGGTAAGTCCAGTTAGAGCAAGCTCGCAAGATGTCTGTTTCCCATTTTTGTACAGTACAGCGCCCTTGAAAACATTAAAACTAGACGGCACTATGTCACGCTGAAATAGCGACAATCCGTTGACAAGGGTCAAAATAGGCAGAAAATGTGAAAAGAAATATATAGAGTTATGCATGGAAACAGAACTGAATATTTGCGATAATAAAAAAATACGGTAAGTGTAGAAGTAAATATAAGCAAAACAATTTTTATAAATAAATTTTTTTATTTTCAAATAGCTATAAATTTTGTATTTTTCGTTTCCTATTCTCTTTTAACAATTTTTTTTTCAGCACTCAGATATGTTGAATTTTTTTTGCTTCTATTTAATTTTTCAAAAAAAAAAAAAAAAGAAAATTATAATGCTTAATCGAAATCTTATACTTTATAGGGGTTCTTTAAAAAACATTTGCAGCATCCAAGTTTAACATTTATTATTGAAATAAAAGAAAACCGCTTTTTTCGGATTTTGAAGGTAATAAAAAACACAGGTTTTTTATTTAGTCAAATGGAAACATTTTTTAAAAGAAAAAAACTAAAAAAAATATCGACAAGAGTAGCATTGTAGAAAAAATTGAAAATGTGTATGTGAATTAAACAAAAAGAAAAAACATTGTAAATTTTAATTTAGAAAGGACTACGTGGAGTGTTTGCACCAGCAGCAATAAACTGCGTTCGCTGATGATTTCTATATGCAGGCAAATCAAACCTTGTTTGGTCGGAAATACCAATCTCGTTTTCTACAGTCTGGCTTTCGACCATTTGCTGAACAACGGTCCTGCTCCACCTATTATTAATTTTCCGTCTGCGGTACCACCGTGCTCCAAAGATACCACCAATTATAAGTATTAAGGCAAGAAGTGTCATGGAGACAGCGATGCCAACCTTTTTGCCATTGCCTCCACCTTCAGACTCTTCAGCAGATGCAGCGGTTTTAGTATCTGAACTGTTTGGCCCCGATGTCGCATGTACTCCTGTTATAGCTACTCGAGTTGCTGTTACGACCATTACTGTAGGATGACCGGAGATAGTCTGCGTTAATGTATAAAGACCAGTATCGCTAAATGTTTCGCCATCAGCAACAAATAAATCGTCGGCAAATCCGTCGCTGTTAGCATCGGTCATATCGTTGTTAGCAATACTTTGACCGTCGCTATTATTGGTGGTAGCTGTTGGATTGGCCGAGTTGCCACCGTTCTGGTCAGAATTAGAATTATTTGAGTTGGAATTAGAGTTAGAGCCACTATTGTTGCTGGAATCATTAGATGAGCCATTGCTATTGCCGCTATTGTTGCTAATGCTCGATCCTGAAGCCTCTACAGCTACGTCGGTGTTAACCTGGATAAATAGATTACTTGCATATGTTTTAGCGCTATCAACAGTGCCAAACGATGGCTCATTCATTTTAAAGTTTGGATCCATATTGTAGCCGCGGTCATGGTGATCAGGCAAGACAGAGAGCTGGTACCCGGCGATTGACTCAGCAAATGCTATGTAGTTTTGAAGCAAAGTGTAAAGGTGCAAGCGCTTTTTGCCACTATCGTCACAAAGATTGTTGCCAAAATAAATAGTATGCGAATAGATTGCGGCTGGCGCAATCTGATCATTGGTGTAGCCATAGGACAAGCTATACGGGATGCTGCACTGCGCCCCAAACATGGCAGGAAGGTTCGATGTAGTGCAGAACATGCTATCGGTATTTGCAGCATAGAGACCCGAGTAGATTGCGCATTGTGTGCTGGAATGCTTAAGACCATCAATTATCGGAGGCGCCCAAGACATGTTGTTTACACTTGTCATGTATCTGCGAATAAATTCCCGACCTTGCCATTCAGCAGGAGATATAGCGATACTGCTTCTCCAGCCATCGGGTACGCCCGAATAGCTAACGACGGCGATGTTGTTGGCAAAAGTGGAAGGGTTGTAGTTGGGATGTATATGAATCTGGCTATTGCTAATTGTAGCTTTTACTGGGGACTGGTTTCCTACATCGTTAAAATATATCTGAAAAACTTTGCTAGTATCCACGTTTCCCGAGTTATCAGCAACGCAGTTGGCAGCGATAAAGGAATAAGAGTTGTTGATTACTGCAAACTCGCACGACGTCTGCGACCCATTGACCACGAGTACCGCGCCACGATAGTTGTCAGGCGAACGAGGGTCGCTGTTTGACACCCGTTTGTTCAGCACAATGGCACTAATGCCCGAAGGCTGGAAAAATAGCTGTATAAAAAATATAAAATACAAACGTAAGTGGGTATTCATTTTCAATGACACAGAATTTAGTGTGCGGATATGAAAAAAAAATTAAAAAATGAAATTATATAAAAAAATAACTAAAGCTATGCGTAAAACCTAGTTTAATTAGTATTTAATACTAGGGTGCTATGCAAATAAGCATGACAACTTGTTAGAATTTAAACACACAAGCACACAAATAAGTAAAAAAAAAGTAACAATATCGAGGAAGTAAAAGGTGTTTATAAAAAGATGATATGATTTTTATGTTGCGAAAAATGGAAGTAAAGATATTAAAAGGAAATAAACGAGGAAAAACACAAAAAGGGTAAGATACAATTAAAAAGGATAAAAAAGGTAATAAATCTAAAGATGAGTAAGGGAGCGGAAAGAAAAAATAAAGAAAAAGGTAACAATTAGAATGACCGAAAGGAAAAAAAAGAAATAGCAAAATAGTTTGAAACAACTGAAAAAACAAACGGGTTTTTTCAAAAAAAAAAAAATAAAGGATGCCCTGAAATACTTTAAAAGCTGACTACAAATAAAAAACTAGACCTAATAAACATGGAGATTGAATTTAGAAAGAGATATTTGTAATAAGCTGTGAAGTAAAAAGCACTTTAATTGAAAGGATTTATTATTTTTTTTAAAAAAAAACACTTCCTTTTCTACATTAAAGCAAATATACAAGCACATTGATATGGTTTATTCTTTTTCGTTTTTGTTATTTTTTGTTATTTTTTTCATTGACTGAAAAAGGAAAAAATAAGAAAAATGACTATATGATTTGCACATGATCCTTTTATATTTTTCTCTTTGTAAAAAATACACAAAGGAATGCATATTTTATGCATTTTTGCAAAAACCTTTGAAAATTTTCTAAAACTGTCAAAAAGAAAACATTGTAGAGAAATCCAGTTTATATTCTTTTTTACTTTTTAAAGATAAAAAAATTGAATTGCTATTAAGGCGGTCAGTTCTGCTAGAAAGAACCAAAATGAGGGACAGATCCACCATTTTTTTTCTGTGATTGACCGAGCCACATGCAAAAAAAAAATTATTTTTACTTGGTAGCATTTCTTTGTAAACAATAAAAATAAAATGAATGGTTTTTTATTTTAAAATGAACATACCAAATACAAGAAAATGACTTTTGATCTTTGACTTTTTTTGTCATGCAATCAGTTTTTTTTTCAGAGCCAACTATTTAAATTTTTAAAAGAACGTTTTCTTTTGAAATAGCAACTTGGAAATACAACCCACGATGTTGGCTCGGAGATGTGCATGGCAATGGCATATTTTTATACATTCATATATATATATATATTTGACGACTGCTGTTGTGCGGAGTATATTTTTTATTGATTAAAAAAACGACACAGCCCAGATTTCTTGTTGTTGGGATCATTGAAATCAAAAATGCAAAAGCACCGGGAGCACCGGGAGCACCGAGAGCACCGAAATCTTTTTCATTACATTTCAAATGCATTATATAATCGTATATTTTGAACGAATGAATAAATAAAAAAGAATGTCTTGTTGACAAAAACTTTGATTCGACAAGCCCCCAAAGTTCTGGACTGTGTGGTCAAAAACAAAAAATAAATAAAACACACACACGCAAATATAAATATATATATATATACATATACATATTCGCACCTCTCTTATTTGAATAACAGCAGGCATACTTGTTTCTTTTCGTTATTTTTTCCTTGTTTAAATTTATTTTATATTGTACATTAAAAAAGAAAGTAAAAAAGTTCAAGCATGCCTAAAAAATTATTGAGTCATTTTTCTTATTTAGCCAAAAAAAATGTTTTTTAACCCTTTAGTTTTTAGCAGGCAGAGGCGGAGGAATGATATCGGTAAATGAGTGGTTGCTTGAAGCAGCAGAGGCAGGCGTAGCAAATACATGGTCATCGCTGATGTCAGCAGGAAGACGAACATCGCTAAATAAAATCGAGTGAGAACGGATGTCACGAACATTGCTGGCAGCGGGCACAGGAACGCTGTTGCGAAGCAGGTAAGAGTGTCTTAGCTCATCATAAGTAGGCAGATTATCCTTTTCCACAGATGCACCGCCAAGCTCATCATACAGCTCGCGAATGTCCTTTTGGCGGCGCTCAGTGTTGTTGCTCCATTGCTGACGCTGCTTGCGATTACGGCGAGTGGTGATAATAAAGTACAGCGCAACAGCAATGACTATTGCCCCGCCAGATATACCGCAGGCCATAGCGATCACGGTTGTCTTGGGAAAGCCCTTGTAGCTGCTGTTGTTGCTACTACTACTATTACCCTGATTATCGCTTTCTGAGTCATTGTCAATACCACTTTCATTGACACTTTCTCCTTCGCCGTCAGATGCACTGTTGCTATTTGACATGAAAAGAGTGCTTGTAACTGACACAAACGAGGTGCTGGTTATGCTAGACTGAGGACCCTGGCTTACAACAATAACGCTTTCAAATAGGTTGAGAGGAGAATACATGTCGCCGCCAAAAACGTGGGATTTGTTGTCTAGGGATGCCGATTTCATCTGAAAAGAGGCTGTTCTGTCGAGAGAGTCAAGGCCATTTGTGTCTTCGACATACTCATTCACGTCTCTTCCAAGCACGGTTTTAGCAAACAGGTCATAGTAGGACAAAACGGTGTAGTAGTTGTACTGGTCGGCAGAGCTATTGCACAACCTGTCATCGGAAGAGGCACTGTACGAAAACAGCGCAGCTATGCCCATGCCCGAAGCGCCAACGCCATAAGCCGATGTGTAAGGCAATGAGCACTGTGTGTCGTGGCTTGAAGTCGTATGCGCTTTTATGCACAAAAGGTAGTCCGGGTTGTTCTTGTACAGCTGCGATGCCGACGAGCAGCCTGAGTCAGGAGCGTTTTGCGAGTAGATAGCTGGAGTTTTCCACGTTATATCAGACTGGTTATCGACTTCTCGCAAAACAAATGCCGTGTCCCTCCACTCCTTTCTAAGTGCAGCTATAGGGTTTTGCCAGGCAGAGTCGTCTACGGGGTCGAAAACGACAACAGCAATGTTATTGGCAAAGGTCTTTGGATTAAACGACGGGTGCTTGTAGATTGAGTCGTTTCTAATGGTGGTTCTTCCTGGGTTTGCGCCTGCGCCATTATCAAAGTATACTTCATATACGGTATTGGTATTGATGCTGCCGTTGCTATTGTAGTTTAGACAGCTAGCAGCAACATAACCTGCTTTCTCGTCGATAAGGGCAACTTCGCAGGAAGTTAACTGGCCATCCTTGGCCAAAGAAGCTCCTCTAAATCCGCTTATGCTAGCTGCAGATACAGCCCGTCTAGAGATTTCCGCGTGACCGTAGACTAGACCATGCTTCAATGAAGCAATGAGCACTAGGGTTACTAACAGCAAGAATAAAAACCGAGTTATCATTTTATTTGTAAAAAAAAGCACAATGGTTATTTTTTTGCAATAAAATAATATTTAAAATAAGATTTATGTGCGTGTGAGTATGTTTATTTTTTTTATTGACGTGGTTGTTGCTAGTTGAAAAAAAACGGTGTCAAAAGAAATTTTTAAACTTGACAAGAAAATTAATAGAGTAACTAAAAGAGAAAGGAAGAAGCGAGTAAAACAAATAGTTTAAGTGTTTAGAAAAAATTAGAAGAGGTTGAGATGCGAAAAAAAAACATGCTGGCCAAATTTGGAAAATAAAAGAAAAAAACCGGGATATAAACAACAGTTGTTGACAGATTTACTATCCTACCTCACCACTCTTTCTTTTTTTTAGTATGTGTGTTTGTAAGTTTTTTTTTTCTAGCTCTTCTATCTTTTTTCAATATATGTTTTGGCAGAAATGTACATTATGCCCAGTAAAAAAAACTACAAAAAAACTAATGAAAGGAGAATTGCAAAGCGCATAATATCCCCATCACGCTTGTCAAAAATTAAAAAAAAATGAAATGCAAGATTGAATCTATGCACTCAATTTATTATTGAAAATAATGCATTTTTTCTTATTTTTTGCACTGGCGAAATAAAAAAACGGACCATTTCGCCTATACAATTTTTATTTAAAAAGACGGAAGAGCAATTGCCAAGATAAACATGTTTCTTGGCCCATCGCTTTGTAGGTTTTGTAGACTGTCAAAATGATTTACATTAGCTGCATTAAGCAAAGGGCCAGCTATTTTTTAAATCATTTTTTCTTTTCAAAGCAGTCTTGGCATAATGCAAAAAAAACCATAAAAAAAATTTTAACCACATCTTTACTTTTTTGTACGTTCAAGCCTTGGGCACTCACTAATACATGGAAACGTGCATTGAAAAATACATTATCACAAAGAGAACAACGCTGCTTCTTTATGCACTGGGCTGGCTGTACGTGATAATCCTGTTTTTTGACTGTAATGTAAACAAATCATCAGGGTTTATTTTCGTCATTTTTTTCTAGAAGATAAATTAATCCAATAAATTAATTAAAATAATCAAAAAAGGACCTAGTCATATAATAAGCGTGACAATTGCTATAATTAGAGAAGCCGCGACAACAGCTATTGTAACGCCGAGCAATAGAATTCCAGGCCATCTGAGCGGCTGCTTTGACACAGCCAGCTGGCCGCACATATGGTAAAACACAGCGGTGCTGGCAAAGAGCATGGCCATTGCCAGGAAAAACAGGGATAAACCGATCGGCAAATTATATCTCTCTAAGAGCTTCATAAGCCAGTAGTAAAACCGCCGACCGTCTGTTTCCTTTGATGGAAGTTTTTTGTGCAGCTGGTCGAAGCCATCTAGGGCCACTGCGCCTGTGCTCATAAAAACCAGTGACAGCCGTAGCCAGCTAAGAAAGTTTCTTTCGACCGCATAGAGGTCGCGCGCGATGCTTCCCTTGTTGTCGACTTTATCGGGCAAAGCCAGATTTGAAAAGTAAAGAGTTGAGTTGTATGGAATCCTTGATGCACGATCCGGGTGATTTGTCGTTTCTGTTGTTGCTGTTGCTGTGTTTGTTTGTCTTTTCGATATAATGCTTGAGTAGTCAGGTACTGAGCTGCTGCCAATCAATGCGGTGGACTCGTCTGCATGGTTCTTGCAGCCTAGTCCTTTGTTCATTAGCAGCAAAAAGTTGTGTGACTATTTATACGATATGCAAATAGATTCTAGTGGCACAGATATGATGCAAAACTAAAAAAATAAAGGGAGAATAGCTTACAAAATGGAAATAAAAGTAAAAGTACAAGAAAAGAATGTTTTAATAATTTAAGGATACAAAAAAAAGTCAACGAAGCTAAGATAGGAAAGCAAGGGATTAAAAAGGATATATATTATTTTAATAACGCATAAACTGTTTTTTTCGGTTGCAAATGAAATTTGGTTGAAGCATGAACGATCCACACCCCCATCCTTCCTTTTTTTCATTAGAACAGAAATTTTTTTTGTCATTTTACTGTCTCCTAAATCCACATTCCTTTGTCAAAAAGTTTTTTTTTAAAAAAAAAAAAAAAAGACGGATTCAAACGAAACGTGTCACACAAGTCATGCGCTCAGTAAAAAAATCTTGGAAATATTTTGTTGCCTTTTTGAATTTTTGTCAACATAAAAACCGATAAGCAGCAGTAGCAACAAAAAGAAGTCGGCAACTTGTATAATTTCCAAGAATTTTTCCTTTTTAATTTATATAATGAAATGTGCGCTTTAAATAAATTAAAGATAAAAATGGCAATCCATTGTTGTTGTTGTCTGTGCGCAAAAAATATATAAAAAATAACCCCTCTTGAAATTGCAGCATGTCCTGTGGTTTAATCAGCGATAGCAGCTGGGGGCAAGCGACGAGCCAAGGGCTTGTGCTTGAGAAGCAACGTGGACAGGAACATCAGCACGCCAAAGGGAATCATGGCCAGAAACACGAGATGCAGCGAATGCATGTAGGCATCTATAATCTCGCTGCGGATATTCTCGGGAATTGCCTCGCTGTAAATAATACTGGGTTTATCTAGAGAAGCGCCAATGACAAAGGCATGGCTGCTGAAGAGCTTGCCCAGTGGATTGATTCTATTGCGCAGCGTGCTGTTCATGATGGCCTGCATTAGCGCCATGCCAAAGACGCTGCCGATAGACCGGAAAAAGGTCAGCACCGAGGTGGTCGTTGCCATGTCTTTGGGCTCAACTGCAGCCTGACCAGCGATGAGCGACAGCTGGATAAAGGAGCCGACGCCCAATCCAGCTATAAGCAAGTAGCAGATGCGCTCTGCCATGTGTGAGTCGCGGCCTAGAAGACCCAGGAGACCAAGGCCTACTGCGCAAACGGCTGTGCCAGCCCACATAAACGGGCGGTATATGCCCAGCTTCATGACAAGAAAGCCCGAAAAGATGCTAGTGAGCATGATGCCAATGACAAACGGCAGCAGGTATATGCCAGCCATCGTCGATGACGTGTTTTCGACTACGTTGTAGTAGATGGGGATGTAGTAGATCGGCGTGAACAGGCATGCGCCCATGAAAAACGAGGCTGCCATCATCGACGCCACGTTGCGCATGCGAAACAGGCGCAGAGGCACCACAGGGTCCACGGCAAACCGCCACTCGACCACAAAGAACAGCAGAATGACGACGCAGCCAACAACGAGACACGCAACGGCCTTTGGAGCGCTCCATTGCGACCCCATGCTGGGCAGCGTCAGGCCCAAGAGCAGCGCTACGAGCCCACCGACCAGCAGCGTAATGCCCAGCCAGTCGATGCTGCGGATGCGCTGCCACACGCCGAGCCCTGATTTCCTAGGCAGCTGCTTGCGCAGAAGCACGACGATGGCCACGACCACAAAGCCGCAGATGGGCTCGCTGAGCCAGAAGATCCACCGCCAGGACACATGGTCAGCAAACACGCCGCCCAGCAATGGGCCAATGACCGACGACGCAGAGAACACCAGCGAGAACACGGCCATGTAGGGACCGCGCTTGCGCATGGGCACGATATCAGCCACAATGACCAGCGTCAGCCCAATGATAGCCGCTGAACCCACGCCAGCCACGGCCCTCCCTGCCAGAAGCATCCCCATCGACTTTGCCAGCGCGCAAATCAGCGATCCTAGCGCAAACACTGCGATTCCTGAGAGCAACATTGGCGTGCGCCCGAATATGTCGCTGAGCTTGCCTGTGCTGGGCTGCAGTGCAGTCGAGCTCAAAAGATACGCGTTGGCCAGCCATGGCGCAAGCGACAGCGAGTTGAACTCGTCGCTGATTCGCACAGTGGCTGTTGCCACGATAGTCTGGTCAATGGCTGCGATGAACAGCGCCAGCGACAGAACGCCGATCGTTACAAGCAGCTTTCCAGTGGCCATTTCCTTGATCGAGATGTTGCCCATCGAGTTGACACTGCGCAGAGAAAGATCCCTGTTGTCATTGTTAATATCTCTGTCTTCTGCATATGCCTGTTCTTTGATAGCGCTTGCATGGCTATGAAGAGCCCTCGTGTTGTCGCTGGTGGGAAGCGCCAAGTCTGCGTTGTTTCCGTTTATAGATTCCTTGGCACTAGCTGTCTGCCTGATGCACTCCGCGCTTTGGTCACTACTGCCTGCATCGGGTCTAAAGCTAGGAAGTATGGCTGGCTCACTTGAGCTGCGAAAATTTATAACAAAATGCTGCCGGTCATTTACTGCACTATCTGCTTTGTTTGCTCCATCTGCTCCATCTGCTCCATCTGCTCCATCTGCTCCATCTGCTGCAGATCCTTGGTTCCCACACTTGTCTATATTGACTGCACTTGCTGTACTCGCCGTGCTTGCTAATACGCTTGCTACTGCGCTTGATTCGTTGGCTGTTATGCTTTCGGAGTCTTTACGATTGCTTTGCCACATTATATACTATACAAAATATACTTATGGTTACAGAATATAACTTGAAAAATGTAAAAAGAATAAATAGAAGGAGAAAGAAAGCGTAAATTGTTTAAGCTAAATGATATGTGAATTAATTAACGTATATTTTATATTATTATAGTTGGACCCTCCTATAAAACAACCCAATAAAAAAATTAATAGGGAGCAAGGAAAATGAACCCTCTTAATAAAAAAATAATAAGGGAAAAATTAAAGTATAGAAAAAAGGTACTGAGGATTGAACAATATTCATTTTTTTGAAACACAGACGCTGGGGCTTTTAGCCACCACTCATTCTTTTTGTATTCATTTCCAAATCACTTATTTTTTTATTTCACAGAAAAAAATAAAAATTTTCATTTGTTCCAACTTTCACCTATCTAAAATGAATGGAAACGAATAGACAGAAAAATAGTGCCCAGTTCATACTAAATCAATAACAATAGCAAATAAACAAGATACATAACTTTTTTAAAATAATCGTACGTGCCTAAAATGGAACTAAAGTAAAAAAAGATTTGATGGCTTGCATGTACAAAATAAACAAGCCAGAAAAATAAACAGAAGAAAACAAGGAAAATGAATTAAAAATTAAAAAAAAAACAATTTAATAATGAAAAAAAAACGGAACGCTGGCGGGATCTTGGCGGAATTCAGCGACAAAAAGATAGTTGACAACTTTAGAAGACAAGCAATTCGAGTAATCCATTACATATTTCATTTGCTAATCTAGAAATTTTTAAGAAAGAAAAAAAACAATGCATTTGCTTATTTTAATTCTCATTGATGCACCGTCTGTACCTGCTTTTAGTAATTTTTTTCTAGAATAATTAACTGAGCTAAATCGAACAAGAAAAGAGTATGTTCAATTTAAATTTAAAAAAGTTTTTTTTTGGCACCGATTTCTAATTTTTTAAGTAGGGACTAGATTTTTTAAAACACAAAATAGGAACAATTAGTGCTATTCCCTTTTTGATAATTTCCATGTCGAATAAATAAAAAGACCAAGACTATCTGAGCCACAAATTGGTTCATTTAAACACAACAATAATGGAAGTGAGGTTGATTTAATTAGCATATGAAAAGTTATGATCAACCAATGGCACTAATTTTTTTTTTTGGTTGAATGAAATTCGATACATTTAAAAATGCCTGAAAACATGAAATAAGCCCATTATTTTTGGCTTGTCAATCCTTGTTCAAATGTTTTTCAGATGATGCCAACCACACTTTCAGATACCGTTTCCTGTTGTATTTTGCTCTCATTATCTATAAAATGATATTCTGTGGCAAACATGCAGTTTTCTTCGTTGCCGATCGCTGGTAGAAAATAGGATAAAAATTCTGCTCATCAAACGATTTTCCTAGATGTCAAATAGGAAAACCAGTTTTGATTATTACTATTATTTTTCTGCAAAAAATCCCGCAACGACTTTTACTGAGGCTGAAAAATAGCAAAATGGCCTTTTTCATATCCGTTTTTGCGTATTATAAATCTTCCAAGAAGCAAAACAATTTTTACTATATGACAAAGAGAATAGGTTGTCTTTTGAAGACTAAATTACAAGTCAAGGCGTGTGTTAAAAGTCCGCTGGAAAAATCTAAATGTCTTTTTTAGCAAAACAAACCAATAAAAGAAAAACAAAAAGGACATGCATAATTGTCCAAAGAACATACACATGTGCAGGCAACAGTCTATATAGAATAAAAAAAACCTAAAAACATTGTTTGGTTGGGTTAAAACCAAAATATATACTCACTCACAGACACACATAAAAACAAACACATTGAACAAATTTGTAGCTGGATATGCCAACATACACACCTTGGAATGTAAATCCTTTTTAAAATGGAAAGTAAACAACCATGAGAAGCAAACGAATTTGTATGAATTTATTTTCTTCCTTTTTTCGTTAAAAAGGTTTATTGAATAATAAAATTAATACCTTACTTTTTTTCGTGTTTCTCAGAATATTCGTTTCTTTTTATTTTTTATTTTAGATAATATTTAGCTTTATTGTATGACAGGAACAGACAACAGCAATAAGATAGCGGGTATGTCAGAGACCGAAAAGTCGCTAACTGCAGCAGCTGGTGGTCCGCAGACTGCAAAGACAGAAACAGCAACGACAACAATAACCGATGCAGAGTCTGCGGAAAATTTAGACACGAAACAGACAACAGTAGCCAACAGCACAAGCCAGAGTAATGTGAGCCTGGATAAAGAAGAGGCTGGCGTAGAGAGCGGAGAAAAGGACGGTCGGACGTCGATAAGCGATACAATTGACACCAACGATGGCCAACGAGACGAGAAGAACCCCGATATGGAGCAGTCGATTCTGGGCGCAATGACCACTCAGCGCGCTGTGCTGACGATGGCAGCGCTTGGCCTGGCCGTGTTCATCTCCAGTCTGGACCAGACCATTGTTGCTGGCTCGCTGCCGACGATTGGCAGGCAGTTCGATGCCATGTCAACGGTCAGCTGGATCAGCACCAGCTTTCTGCTGGCGTCTACAGCCATGCAGCCGCTGTACGGGCGGCTCTCAGACATATTTGGCCGCATCGAGACGCTGATGTTTGGGCTGATTGTGTTTCTAGCAGGCTCTGCAGTGTGTGGCGCGTCGACAAACATGGGCATGCTGATCGGCGGACGCGTGGTTCAGGGCCTGGGCGCCAGCTCGCTCATGTCTTTGGCCATGGTCATCATATCGGATATCAGCATCGAGCGCGAGCGCAGCAAAATCACCAGCGTGTTTTCAGCCATCTGGGCAGCGTCATCGGTGCTAGGCCCGGTGTTTGGCGGCGTGTTTACGCAGTCCAAGGGCGGATGGCCCTGGGTGTTCTACTTCTCACTCCCAGTGGGCGGCCTAGCAGGCGTCTTTATCGTTCTGTTCCTGCGGCTGCCGCGGCCACAGGGCTCGCTCAAGGAAAAGCTCAAGCGCGTAGATTTCTTCGGCATGTTCGTGCTTGTCGGAGGCATCGTGATGCTGCTGCTTGCGCTGAGCTTTGGCGGCGACAGCCATCCCTGGGACTCGCCGATTGTCCTGTGTCTGCTTATTTTCAGCCTAGTCACAATGGCTATTTTTGTGCTTATCGAGTGGAAAATCCCCTCGGAGCCCATCATGCCATTGCGTTTGTTCAAAAACTCCAATGTTGGGATCACGCTGATCCAGCAGATTTTCCTGGGCGGCACCATTTTCGGCCCTATCTTTTACATCCCCATCTTTTTCAGCGTCGTGATGAACAGCACGCCTATCACCGCTGGCCTGCATCTATTGCCGCTTATGCTGCCCGTGCCCATTGTCTCCATCATGACCGGATTTACCGTCTACAAAACCGGCCGCTACCGCGAGCTGCAGTGGCTGGGCGGCGTCATCATGACTGCTGGCGCAGCGCTGCTTGTGCTGCTTGACGAAAACACCAATACTGGAAAAAGCATAGGCATATTGATGCTACCTGGCATCGGCATGGGTTTCTTGCTCCAGCCAATGCAGCTGACTCTGCAGACATCTATCCAGGGCCGCGACATGGCCACAGGAACCACTCTGTTTGTCGCCATCAGGTCGCTCGGAGGAAGCATCGGTCTGGCTATTCTGCAGACCGTCTATGTCAATACACTTAAGAGCAGATTAGAAGACATTGTTCTCTTGTATCCAGGCTTTGTCAAGCTTATCCAGGGCAGTATCGATAACCAGTCGCTAATTTATGGAAACGGCGTGCCTGCTGGTCTTAGAGCTGAAATTATCTCTGCCTATGTTCATTCTCTGCGATATGTGTTTTATGCGACTGTACCGTTTGCTGCAATGACACTGGTTCTGTCCCTGTTTATCAAGCACATTCCTCTAAGGACTTCGATGATAAAGACTGCTGGAAACACTGGTGAAAAGTTAGAAAAATAGTAAAAACAGAAATTTTATGTTTATATATAGATACAAATAATTGTCAACTAAATCTAAAAAAAAAGAGAAATTAAAGTAAAAATTGATAGAGAAGAGTATGTCAGGGTATGTATATGTGCGTTTTAAATAATATATAGTGCGCAATTGGGGTTTTAAACATTTTCTGTTTTTACTAAATAAAATACAGTTGTCTTTCTGCATTTGACGAACAATAAAGACAACCCAACTCACTTTCAATCAAAAAAGGTATTTTCTTTACTATCATGAATATGTTTAAATGTTCATGTATATATAGATGTATGTTATTTTTTAGAGTGATTTTTGTCTATTTTTTGCGTTTTCTTATATTTTTTGTTCATAATTGCGTTATTAAAAAAATTACAACTATTTTTTCTTTATTATATTATTTTTGCCAAGTTTTATTTGTTATAATTAACAGTTCTCTTTCCCTAAATAAGATGAAAACTATTTGGTTTCACAGCGTATTGCTTTTTATTTGCTTAACTGTGCAAAATATGGCGCGAGCACAGGACACAAATGAGGACGGATTTAACGTTGCTATTGAAGATGCTCAAATTAACAAGAATACCGACACACAGGATGATGACTTTATTACTTTTGGTACAGATGCCATTACAAGCAGAAAAACCGATGGGGCTATTGTCCTCCCAGAACCTGAATCCTCAGCAGCTCGATCCTCAACTCGCAAAACTTCTAGCTTTTCAACAACCAGCAACAGAGTTATTCTAGGAGAACCCATTGCAATTACATTTACAAGTTCTTCGGCTACCGAGCCAGAGTCAGACTTGGAATCAAAAGAAACTATGGACGATGTGAGCTCCGATAAGCCAAGGGCAAGTGACGTCAGCAGCACCTCAAATAGCAAAAATCCTTCTGCTCTGACTATTGGACTCGGAGTAGGCATTCCCGCAGTCGTGCTAATAATTGTTGGTGGTCTGATAATATGGCTTTTGTTAAAAAGGAAGACACAGTTTAGAAGAAGGGCTGTAATGCCAGCAGCAGCGGTAACAGTGGCAGGTAGGAATGGGTCTCAAGACAACGACGATATGAGCAATATATATGCGATCGGCGGTATCGAAGAGCCATTGAGCGCAACAAATATTAATAGCATTCCAATGCCTACAGCTATTGCATCAGGTTCTGCTACACCTGCTATTCCTGCATGGACAAATACAAAAGATTTAGAACAAAAATCTGTTATTCAAGTCAATCCGTTTGAGCCGCTTCCTCAATACCATGAGTTGCCAGAACACCGGTATTCTAAAAGAGACACAGATGAAACGGATGTCAAGGAGAAGGACTAGTCTATAAATAGACTGAAACAGCGAGAAAAAAATATATGGGTTTGTTATTGATTTTACAGGATATCGGTTTACCTTGTGATATAGCAAGGTTAGACAACCTTTTTTTTGTCTATTTATAATTCTTGACAATTTTTTTAAAAAAAAGCATTGTAGATGCATTATTATACTCGTAGAGAAAAGCTTTTTTTTGTCGTTTTGACATAAAAAGAACGCAAATTCCTTAATAAAATATCTGAAAGTAAACAAATACAAGCGACCAAAAAAAGAAACTTTTACGTGTACATTTCCATATTATATTTATGTTTTTGTAAATATCATATATTGTTATATTTAAAAAAAAGTAGAATCCAGTCTTTTAAAAAAAACATATATATACATATACATATATATTTATGCGATAAGATGAAGCTTTTAGTGTTTTCAACAGCAGCAATAATAGTACTTTCAGCTCTATTCTTTAATGGATCGGCGCTTGCACAGATAGCCAATGAACAAGTACCTAGACCAATAGCATCGAGCAATCTTTTCAGCTCCGCAGCGGCTATGGACGTTGTATCTGTCGGCGATCAGTCCGACAGCCTACCAACAATTGATTCGATTGAGACAGGGATAGATACACCTTTGGTATTGACCAACACGGAAATATTCAGCAATGAGTCGTCTAGCAAAACCAAAGCCGAGTCCAATACCGCCTCTATCTATGCATCTGCTTCTATCACTGAAAGTGCTAGCGATAGCAAAAGCGCAGATGGCAGCGACTTGTCAGACACCGAGAAAAGCTCATCTAAGCGGATAATCGGTATTGCTGTAGGCGTTTCCGCTGGCATTCTGCTGATTATCTTTGGCGCCCTGATGTTTCTGGTTCTGCGGGCATACAGGAGACGCAGGAGAATGATCAATACAGTATCTACGTTAGCTAAAGAAAACGACATGGACGATATCTATGCTATTGGTGGTGCTGACGAGCCACTGAGCCCAGAAGATCTGACCAATTCAGCTGCCAATGGGTTGCCTGAGCAGATTGCAGAATCTAGTTCAACTCAAGTGCGTCATAGCAGACTGGTAGATACCCATAGAATTGATCTGTTTGAGCTGCCGCCCGAGTACAACGACTTGCCAGACGCCAATATCAGCAGAGGAAAGCGTTTCAAGAGTACCAAAAGGGAAAAGAACTAATGTACATCTGAAAAACAATTTACGTTTGTATCTATTTTTTTAATCCCATTGCTTGTAAAAAAAGTATTATGTTTAATAACCAACAACATTCATATATTTCTTTTTCTTTAAAAAATTTTTTTTACTTGGACTTTGTGGACAGAGCGCTCTGCAGAGCCTCATATAGCTCGACCTCAATAGCAGCAGCCTCCTTAGTAATCTCATCCTTAGCGTTCGAAGCCAGACGCTGGGACTCAGCCAAGTTCGAAGCAACAGCCTGGGCATCGATATCCTCGAGCTTAAATGCCTCAATAGCATTAATGTTCAGAACCGAGTTCGGGTTCATGATGGCAAATCCACCGCTGACAAAGTACTTCTCAGAGCCACTGTCACCCATGATATCGATGACGCCGGGCTTCAGCTGCTCGATGGTGGGCACATGGTCAGCCAAGATACCCAGATCGCCCGAAACTGCTGAGAGATCGACCTGGTTCACCTCCTTGTTCTTCAGAACTACCTCGTGAGGCAGGGCCATGTTGACTATGAGCTTGCCTGCGGCGGCACCGGATGCCTCGGAAGCATAGAAACGAGCAGCAGCTACACGATAAAAAAAAAGAAAAAAAAAGAAGTGTGAATTTAGATAATTTATACTTGACTTGACATTTGCCAATTCTAAAGGAAGCAAACTTTGAGGTTTCTTTCGATATGCTATTTTTTTTCTCTTGTCTAGCTTGTCATTTATTTATTTATTTATTTTTTACGGATAAAGCTAGACTTACCCAGACGAGTGGTGCGAGCAAAAGCGGCGGGCTTGAAGGTACGTGCAAGGAAGCTCATTTCGTAAAAAAGCTGATCCAATAATACAATACTGAAATCAAATATGTATAAAGAAAAATGTAAATAACTAAATTGCAGAAAAAAAAAGAGTCAAGAATGCCAAATGACTACTCACACTTTCTTCACTCTCTAATCCCATCTTTGCCCCACTTATTGATTAAGAGTTGTTGTAAAAGCAGTCAGCATAAAAGATAAGCATGGAGTAAAAAAAAAAGCTAGTCTTGATCCAGTCGAATCGGCTCATACTAATTAAATATGCAGATTACCTGTTGATCCAGCCAATAGCGTTGTGCCAATTAGTCCTTGATCCACTCTCACAAAAGCGAGTGTAAGTAATTCAATTCCTTATCGCGGGCTGAAGCATATTTTTTTTACCTCTTCTATTGATGATACTGAAAAAATAATAGGCAAGTGCGGGAAACCATACAAGAAAAAAAAGTGCTGATATTGTTGTTGGGTTGAAAAGCGGGAGGAGATATCGTTTTCTTTTTCTCTTTTTATTTTTTATCTTGTCCTTTTTTATTATTAAAAATATAAACTTTTTTCTTTTGGTTTTTTTTTTTCACTACGTGTCGCACAGTGGAATAAAAGAAAAGGATACGTTAGATAAATATGATCATTACTCGCTCAGTCTCGCGTGTTGCCAGCAAGGCCAGCCGCGTCTCCAACTGTAAGTAGCCTTGAATCTAAGCTTTTTTTTATTTGTATGCTAGACCAAAAAAAGAAACTTATTTTTGCTGTTTTCTGAACGCTTATTTGCTTTTATGAATCTCTAGCGAAAAGTTGTTGGTAGCATAGATTCAAAAAAGTAGATTTACAGAAAATTATTTTTTTTATTTTAAATCTATTTTTGCTATTTGAGTGTGACTGTTTGCTGATAAAGAGAACATTAAAAAATGAAATGTATTTTAATAAATTTATTTTTTGCCAAATCTTGTTTTCTTTTCTTTCCTACTATTTGATTAGTCCGCAAGTATGCTACTGAGGCCGCTTCCAAGGCTGTCGCTGCCGGCAAGGTGCGCCAGGTCATTGGTGCAGTTGTCGATGTGCAGTTCGAGCAGGACAACCTTCCTCCTATCCTGAACGCTCTGGAGCTGGACAACAACGGCAGCCGCCTGGTTCTCGAGGTTGCCCAGCACCTCGGCGAGAACACGGTGCGCACCATTGCCATGGACGGTACCGAGGGTCTTGTGCGTGGCCAGGCGGTCACGGATACCGGCTACCCCATCCGCGTGCCTGTGGGTCCCGAGTGCCTGGGGCGCATCATGAACGTCATTGGCGAGCCCGTCGATGAGCGCGGCCCCATCAACTCCAAGAAGGTGGCTTCGATCCACGCGGCGCCCCCAGAGTTTGTCGACCAGTCGACTGCACCCGAGGTGCTGGAGACCGGCATCAAGGTCGTCGACCTGCTGGCACCCTACGCGCGTGGTGGCAAGATCGGGCTTTTTGGCGGTGCCGGTGTCGGCAAGACGGTGTTTATCCAGGAGCTGATCAACAACGTGGCCAAGGCGCACGGTGGCTACTCTGTGTTTGCCGGTGTGGGCGAGCGCACGCGTGAGGGCAACGATCTGTACCACGAGATGATTGCCACCGGCGTCATCAAGCTGGACGGCGCCTCGAAGGCTGCTCTGGTGTACGGCCAGATGAACGAGCCCCCAGGCGCGCGTGCGCGTGTTGCGCTGACTGGTCTGACCGTGGCCGAGTACTTCCGTGACGAAGAGGGCCAGGACGTGCTGCTGTTCATTGACAACATTTTCCGTTTCACCCAGGCCGGTTCCGAGGTGTCAGCGCTGCTGGGCCGTATTCCCTCTGCTGTCGGCTACCAGCCCACGCTGGCCACCGATATGGGCGTGATGCAGGAGCGCATTACCACGACCAAGAAGGGCTCGATTACCTCGGTCCAGGCCATCTACGTGCCCGCCGACGATCTGACGGATCCTGCGCCCGCCACGACCTTTGCGCATCTCGACGCGACCACCGTGCTGTCGCGCTCGATCTCTGAGCTGGGCATCTACCCGGCCGTCGACCCTCTGGACTCCAAGTCGCGCATGCTTGACCCGCGCATCGTCGGCGAGGAGCACTACGAGATCGCCACTGGCGTGCAGCGCATCCTGCAGTCGTACAAGTCGCTCCAGGATATCATTGCCATTCTGGGTATGGACGAGCTGTCCGAGGAGGACAAGCTGACTGTTGAGCGTGCCCGTAAGATCCAGCGCTTCATGTCGCAGCCCTTCTCTGTTGCTACCGTGTTCACGGGCTTCGAGGGCAAGCTGGTTCCCCTCAAGGACACCATTCGCTCGTTCAAGGAGATCCTTGATGGCAAGCACGACGTGCTGCCCGAGTCGGCCTTCTACATGGCTGGTGACATCGACGATGTCGTCCGCAAGGCCGCTGACATTGCCCGCGAGATGGCCGCCAGCAACAACTGATCTAAATCTGATTTAGCTTTGTGTTGCCACTGGATCTTTATCGTGAGCGGTGGTTTCTTCGTTTTTACTTTCTTTCCAAACATTTCTTCTATATAAAAAAAAACAATATCTTGCCAGCCAATCTTAAGGTGGTTTTTCTTCACAAGCAACTTTAACAAATCAATTTATTGCTCATTTATTGTTCATTTATTGCTTAGATGCTAACCACGACCAGGTGCAGGAAACAGTCGGCGTAGTACAGGTTCTCGGCCAGCCAAGAAATAGGCGTTTCCCAGGGAACCGCGATGCCCTGCGACAGACACAGGCAGTTGCTGACAAACGCATCGCCGCTCTGATCAGTGATCTCGTAGCACAGCTTGAACGCATCAGCCACCGTAGTCAGCTCGCCCTGCCCACCGCCATCCTTGCTCAGAGGAACAGGAAACTGCGACACGTGGAACATCCCAATATCAGCCTGCTGCCTCCCGCCGCTACCACTACTGTCTTCTTGCTGTTGCGTGCCCTTGGTTTCCATGTAAAACTTGAGCGGAATGGCCTTAGGCTGGCTTCTCGAGCCTCCCCCCGCATTATTACCGCCATTATTATTAGTCCTTCCCACGATGCCCATCAGCCTGGTATCGGCAGCGGGCGGTACAATGATCGAGTGAATCGCATAGTATTTCTCAAACGAATGCGTCTCCAGTCCTTCCAAAAACTGCATCTGATCGGATTTGCCCAAATCCATCACCCGCTTCGTCGACCCATTCCGAATAAAATCCGATTCCTTGATCACCGCCATAAACATATCCCTCATCACCTGCACCGTCGGATTCGGCACCAACCTGGCGGCCGGGAATTTGCGTACATGCAGGGTCAGGCACCACGGAAGCTCCGGCTGTCCTCCCGCGACACCACCCACAAGCATATCGTAGAGAAGGCCCACCGGATAATGCCATCTAAGCGGCTGCCCGCGGTACTCGAACCATATCTCTGTTTCCTTGATTACCTCATCTTTATTGGTACGTAAGTGGCCGGATAAGGCAAACATGGGGTCGAGCCATCGTTGTTTGATTTTGTTGGTTACAAAGGGGAGGTAGCTGACACGCGGGATGAGCATGTAGAAGGTTTGGAAGGGTTCGGGGAGCACTGCTGAAGCTAGGAGCTCGATGGCGTCGGATGGGGATAGCTGGAGTTCGATGGGGATCATGCCGTCCCAGATTCTTTGCAATGGCGCTCTTTGCTCGGTCTCACGGACATCCATATACATTTACTTATTAAGAGTTTTAATTAGGTGTGATTGTGAAGAGTGAATAAAATGGTAATTTAATGTGTTTTTTTTTAAAAAAAAAAAAGACCTGTCTGTTTGAAAATAATTTTTGTCGGTTTTATGTTTTGACACCTATTTGTAGAGATATTTAGGGGCTGATTGCACGTGTATATATTTATTTCATACATATGTTTGTCAACAATATTAATTTTTTTTTTTTGATGTTTCGGATATGACTGTTTGCTCCGATATTCCGATAGTTAAATGCCAAGAAAGAAATATATATATAGCATTTTTAAATAAGCAGCTTGGCGGCCTAGTCTTCAATGGCAGTAGTAACACATTGAAAAAAGAAAGAAAAAAAACAGATATTCACATACATCAAAAAGTTTGGTAAATTATTTTTTTTTTAAAAAAAAAAAAAAAAAGTAAAAAAAAAATGTTTTGCAATAAATATATAAGGAAACCTTACCAATCAACAACAATTAATCTCCATCATTTAATTTTTTTCTTCTTAACATTGCAACTCTCTAACAACAAGCTGCCATTGACAGTAATGCTCGCTTTTAACAATTTCGTCGGACTATCAATTATAGCTCTTTCTCTGACTGCCAAAGTCCACGCCGGACTCTCTGGCTGCGCCAAGTCAATAGCACTACAGATAACCAATATCTACGAGAACGGGGATACCAATTTCCACTACGACTACTGCGAGAACCTGCATGATGGTCGCGGCTATACCGCTGGCATCGTCGGCTTCTGCACCGGCATGGAAGATGCCTGGCAGGTAATCCAGGAGTACCACCGATCGACAGGCGGCAATGATGCATTTTCTCCATTTGATTCGCAGTTAAAAAAGCTGGCAGATACTGGCAGCGACTCCACAAACAAAATAAAGGGATACTGCAAAGTGTGGAAAACACTTGGTAAAACCGACACAAGGTTTCGCCAGGCACAGGAACTCATACGTGATAGAAAACACGTAGATCCGTCGCAGAAATACGCTGACCAATTGGGTCTGAAATTTAGTATTTCGCAGGCCCAACTCTATGATACTGCTGTGGAGCACGGCGATGGCAGCGGACCCGATGATCTCCGCGGTCTAATTAAAAGAACCAACCAAGAGTTTAAAGCTAATGTTCCTGGTGATTCTGGCAGTATATTGGATATTAATGGACATAGAGTGGATGAAATCGTTTGGCTGAAAAGGTTTTTGGATGTGAGAACTGATGATTTGGAGCATCCAAGGCAGGAGGAAAACCAGGGTGGAAATTACTGGGCCTCTACTGTTTATCGTGTCAAGTCGTACAGATATGCAGTGGATCGGAAGGAGTATGAATGGAGTGGTAGCGTCACTATTCTGGACAATGACGGTAAGCCAACTACTGTTAGTTGCGCTATGCCAAGACGCCAACTTGTCAATTGAATTATTTCTTTCTTTTTTTAAGATGATGTTCAGGTAAATAAATGTATATTTTTATTTACATTTGTTTAAAAGGATAAAATGCAAGCCGGGAATGTGGCTTGTTCCGTTGCCCGCTGATATCCATGGGTAAGATCAATGCGTAGATTCAATGACGAGATAATTTTTTTTTTTGAATGCCAAGGATTTCTTCACTTTTTTTTGTGGATACCATTGAACAACGCATACAAAGTATTAAAAGAATTAATAAAAAACATGTGGAAAAAAATCTAAAAAAAATATATTTACTTTATGACGGCGCCCCCCTTTTTTGGATTATTCTTATTTAATGTTTATTGTCTTATGTCCTATAACTCAACTGCCAAGAAGTGTAAGAACATAACAAATATTCCTTTAATTTTATTTTATTTTTCTCTACTGCTCGGATGCCATTGATGATCCGAATAGCGACAATTGTTTAAAATAACAGATAGTAGATAAATCAATTGTCAAGCAGAAAATAAAAAAAGACACCTATGAGAAAATAACATTATTGAAAAAACTGGATAAAAATGTATATATATATAAAGTCAAAGACAAACTGGTTCTACAACATTTTATTACAACAACATTACCATTAACAATATTTTACAACTTTTAATTATTGACATAAAAAATGGTTTATACAAGGTATATCGTTGGCCTGACTGTTGCCATTCCACTTCTGGCAACCATGGTTGACGCCGGACTCTCTGGCTGCGCCAAATCCATTGCACTGCAAATAACCAACATCTACGAGAACGGGGATACCAAGTTCCACTACGACTACTGCGAGAATCTGCACGATGGCCGTGGCTATACCGCTGGCATCGTCGGCTTCTGCACCGGCACGGCAGATGCCTGGGAAGTCGTCAAGCAGTACCAC
>JANBOH010000092.1:0-53079 GCA_027478445.1 Coemansia asiatica
GTCATGCCGCATGCCCTGCAGGGACTTGATATGGCGGATAAGCGCGCCGACCATGCCGGGCACTGCTGCTACTACCTCGAGCATTACAGAGCGATGCAAGTACTTGTTGCGAAAAAAAATATCTGTGGGCTTGCGTGCGCTTTTAACAGCTATATAGGCTATTTTGTCAGAAAGACATTGTGGTTTTCTGTGATTTGCCACTCCTACGTTGAGACTTTCTAGGTCTTGAGATGTCCATTGCTGCTCCATCGTATCTGCTCGGATTGGCATTGGCGTCATGGGTATCTTGAGTTCTCGCGGCATGTTGTCTAAAAGTACGTCAAATTGCTTTTTGTTCTCGATAATTGCTGAACTGGTGGCCTGTTCTTTGTGCTGTTTTGATAGCCTGGCAATAAGCTCTTGCGCACGTAGTGTGGTTTTTATACCAAATCTACGAGTTGGAGCTAGGGGCCTATACAAAGTAATATTTGCAATTTGCTTATTAAATCTGTTAGAAATGAATAACAAACGCATTATTAATTGAAGTAAAATATTTAAAAAAAAAGTTACAATTTATTAAAGGCAGTATATGGTAAAAAAAATTTACTTATTGTTCAATTGGATACATTGGCCATTGTCTTCTTTTATTAATAAGGCATTTTGCAAAATGCTTTTTAAATAATAAAACTTAATGTAAAATTGTGCATTTAGTTATTTTCTTTGTGTCCATTTTTTTTTAGTTCCATAAATTGCCGCTACCAGAATTTATTCCTTATGTTTGAAAAGATACAAATTATATGTGAAATAAACTATTGCAGACAGCGGCAAATTTAAACATGGATCATCAGTTTTTTTTTTGCTTTTCTTTTTCTCACGAAATCATTTTCATCTATCACCGAGTTCGGATAATAATTTTTTTTTAAAAAAAAAAATTCAACATATATTATCCATTATTTTTTCTTACTAAATTAAAACTAAATATCATGCTATGCCTCGGAACTCTTTAACGCAGTCATTCAGCATACCATAGGACATTGCATATTGCTTACCAGGCTGTACCAGAGGATCTGATTTCAGCGATGCAACATGAGAGGCCAGTTCCTGACCAGCGGCAGCATACTGCTTCTGGTCAAACTTGGTTTTGACAGAAGTCAGCCCGGCATTTGCCGAGTATTCTGATAGCTCGGCAACTAGGACAGTTTTGGTATGGTTGTCTGGGTGGTAGCGGCTGTTGAAAATAGTCAATGCGTTTTTTTCTTTATCTGTCAGAGCGATTGCCACGGAGACAAGGATTGTGAGAATGATAGAAAACGACTTCATGGTAAATGTGAATATCTTCTTGTGGAAAAAAAAAATAAACTTAAAATTTAAGGGGAATAAGCGTAATGCTTGTGATAGTTGCGAAAAAAAAAGGAGAAAGAAAAAATTGTTCTTATTTTATATACCCATATACATTTTATTCATTTGATTGCATTTTTTTTAGTTTCACGAATAAGGCACATATCCATATATCGTATATGGCTTTTGTTTAACAATCGATGCCACAAACAACATTTTTTTTTAAAGATAAAGGCGTAAAAACCGTACATTAATAAAAATAATCTGTTTTGTTAAATCATATAATCACGATTTTCTCGCATGTTCCACAGAATTCTCTTTTCCCCATTTCGCACTTTATACAAAATAAAAAGGTTTTTTTTTGGTGACGCCATACATTCGTTTTTTTTTTCTTATAAATTACTTTTTCACTTTTTCTATCTTTTACAGTATAATGATACAATTTTCTTTTCCTTTATTTTTTTTTTTCTCCAGTAAAACTTGGTTTTACTTTTTAGTTGACTAAGCAACAACAACAACAAAAAACAATAATATTTTTCCATGCATCCTGTATCATCTAAGCGCAAGCATGATGTGCTAATGATGCCGCCACAGCCAGCATCGCCTCATCCATTCACCACAGGGCTTCCACAACACCTGTCCATATTCAGCAATAAAGAAGCTCAGCAAGCACCCAAATCTCCAAATAGCAGTAACAATAAGCGCAGGCGAACAATAAAGGATGCTCTGGAACCCGTTGATCCCGGTATGGTCCAACGAGGAGGAGGGAAAAAGCGGAAAGACAGCGGGATGGATATCGTGGCGACTAAAAAACCCAGAAAAGACCAAAGTGAACCAGTGGTCGATGTAGAAAGCAGCGAGGATGAGGAGGATGGGTTTCCTAGACTCAGAGTACTGGATTTGCCGCTGAGTATCAGAGCTCAGGCTTTTTTGCAGAACGATCGGAAGGACATTCGATCGGGTCAGAGTAATCGGGATGCGCAGCAGTGCAACGCGCTGGTGCTGTACAAGCCACCGCCACCGACAGTTGGTGTCAAAAACAGTCGTGATGAACAGCGAGAAAAACAGAAGCAAGATAAATTAATAGCGGCTTCGCCATCTATGGATATCGACTGAAAAAAAGCATATACTTTTATATCATGTACAGACCGGTGTTTTTTTTTTGTGGAAAAAGTATATTTGAAATAAAAAAGAATGAAAAAAAAATAAAAAGAAACAAAGTAAAGATAAAATTTTTTAAAAGTTAGCGACGGTCGTTGGAACCAATCGAGCGCTTGCCGCTGAACAGGTGCTTAGGCATTTTGTTCATAATAGCACGATCAGCCTCACCAGCCCTCGCCATTCTGTTCATCCGACGCATCGACATATTCTTGCTCTTCTCCGTAGCCAATTTCTGCCTTGCGTCCTTCAAGCCCATGACCGAACGATCACGAATAACCGACACCGCACGAGCAGCAACGCTGGACGAGCGAGCAAGCTTGACTGCGGGATCGCGAGACTCTGAGCGACCACGCTTACGCCCGATACGACTAGCCGTTTCGTCAGCCAATGTGGGATCGAGGCCAAGTCGCTGCAGATG
Organism: Coemansia asiatica; assembly: GCA_027478445.1. Classification (NCBI taxonomy): domain Eukaryota; kingdom Fungi; phylum Kickxellomycota; class Kickxellomycetes; order Kickxellales; family Kickxellaceae; genus Coemansia; species Coemansia asiatica. The sequence continues at coordinate 2,897 of JANBOH010000092.1, forward strand.
CTCGGAAAAGTCGCCTGTGCTGCTGATCATTGCCTTGTCCTTGGTGGTGAGCTTGCTGCGGTTGACATCCTTGATCCGCGACTCCTGCGCAATGATCTGTTTGCGCTCACGGATACGACGGGCGATATCGCGGATACGCACATCTTCCTCGTCGGTGGTTTCTTCGGACGAGTCGTACAGGCCCTCGGCTGCCAGTTTCTCTTCTTCGCGCTCGAGCTCTGCCAGCTTTTCCTCGATATCGGGGTCAATAAAGTCTGCGACGTTCTTGCCATCGATGATCTCGGGAATCACATCGTACTTCCATTCGTCGGAGGCTAGCACGTAGCGCTTCTTCAGGTCAACGTTAAACACACCGGCGCCGCCACCCTCGACCTCGAGATCGCGCTCCAGCATACGGTGCATCTGGTCCTCCCCACTCTGCTGGCGACGCTTGAGCACTGATTCGGGGATAAATGCGGGCCGCTCAACGGTATCGCGCTTACCGGGCTGCGCAACGTTGATCTTGTTGAGCACACCGCTGACCTTGTGGCCCTTCAGTTTCATGTCGACGCGCTGCTGCAGAAGCTTGTCGCATGCCAAATTGCGGGTCTCGATGATACCCGTGTCATGGTAGGAGCTGAGCTGCGAAAGCTCGATACTCTCAGAGCGCACAGCCTCTACCATCTGGCGCTCCTCGGGCTTGACATCATTGAGCGTGCAGACGTCGGTTTTGGAGGTAACCAGAAGAGTGGGCTTGTTGGCAAACAGAGGCTTGATCGAGTGGAACAGGCTCATTTGGTCCTGGATAGTATAGCCGCACTGCTCAGACAGATCGATAAAGAAGAGCACGGCTGCACGCAGATGCGCCAACGCAGTGATAGACTGCATCTCAATGGTATTGCGCTCCTCCAAGGGATGGTCCAGGATACCGGGGGTATCGATGACCTGCCAGCGCAGGTACTTGTAGTCCATATGGCCAACAAACAGTGACTTTGTAGTGAACGCATAGGGCTGCACATCGACGTCGGCACGTGTAACCTTGTTCATAAAAGATGATTTTCCGACATTCGGATAGCCGCAGACAATCAGCGTACGCGTGTTAGGGTCAATAGTGGGCAGACGCGCCAAGTGCTGTCTAACTTGCTCCAGGTAGCTCAACGAGTCCTTCTGTCTCTTCATCACAGTGGCCATACGGCCCAGAGCGGCTCTCTTGAGCTGCTTGCAGCGATAGAGCGAGTCGCCAAACTTGAGCAGACGCACGTAGTCCTTGCCTATCGAGTCGATCAGATGTCTGGCAGTGTTGATCTGTCCAAGAGCCAGCTTGTAGTGGTCCTTGTCGTAGAGAACGTTCATCAGGTCGGCGTAGAACGGATGCACGCTGTCGAGGACTGGGAATTCCTCGAGGATTTGCCGCAGTTTCTCGTCGAAGGTCTCCTGTGTGAACTTGACCTTGCGCATGTAGAACTGTCTGATACGTGTGATCTTGTATCCTGGATGCACGACTGTGGGTGTCTTGCGCTGTGTCTTGTTCAGCACGATATCCAGGAAATCGTTGGCCTCTGGCACAGGCGCGATTTTCTTAAAGTTGTATATGGATGCCATCACAGATAATTAAGAATAGTATTTTTTTTCTAAAAAGACAGCGAAAAAAAAATAAAATAAAATAATATAATATAATATAGAAAAGAGACATAGAGGCAAAGCAGAGAGACAAGAGGACAGAGAAACATAAAAAAGAAAAAAAAAAAGTGAGAAGGGCAATGTTAAATGCTTTTTTTTTTTCTAGCTTCAAAAATTTTCATTTACTAGAATCAGTGGATTATTTGATCATGATTTAGAAATTGAAGATCTGTGTTGTTTGTGGCTTTCCTGATCAACCGAAACGCATGCGAAATGAATTCATGTATAAACAAAGTCCACCCACACATCACTTGCTACTACTGAGTGACCAGAAGAAATACATTTTTTTTTTCTTACTCCGAATATTACACTTTTCTACTTATTCCTCATTTGTACGCTTTATTCCACAATTTAGTTTCAATTCCAGAGATGAGCAGCTACTTGTTTGGACTGAGCGCAGCAATTCTGGGCAACGTGGTGATAGGTACGGGCCAGTGCTTGCAAAAGTACGGGCTGAATCGACTTCAGCGCGAATGGGACAACAAACGAGCCATGTATCTCGAGGGAGGAGCCAGTAGCGGGATATTATCTGGAACACCAGTACATGCAGGCGGCTATGCATATGCCAGTACATCAGCGTCGATGTTTGGTGCCGGTAGCTCCTCTGTGGATATTAGGTCGCGAAGTGGCTCGGTGACAGCGCAGCCTATGCTGGGTAGAGCAGGCAGAGCAGGGCAGCCGTTGACAGGTATATCCGAGTCGGGGCCTCGAGCGAGATACACCAGCAAGGCGTGGGTAGCGGGATTGGCGCTGAACTACTTGGGCGAGATGTTTGGCAACTCGCTGGCGCTCTCCTACCTGTCAGCCTCGGTGGTAGCGCCACTGGGGATAATCTCGGTAATAGTGAACATGTTTTTGGCAGAAAGGTTTTTGAACGAGCGGATCACGCAGAACCAACGATTTGGGTTCATGGTGATCATGGCAGGCGTCGGCTTGATCCTGCTGGTTGCACCCAGGAGATCAGCGGCCGAGGACGCGGTGCAGTTTGTCGAGGCCGTGTCGCAATCAGGCGTGCTGGGGTTTTTTGGCCTGGTGTATGTGATCCAGGCAGCGCTTATCTCGCTGATTCGGGCAGGGCACCGGTCTTTGTTCCTGTATGTGCTGGTGGCCTCGCTGTTCGGGTCGATGAACGTGATGGCGTCGAAGATGCTGACCATGTTTGTAAGGCTCAAAATGGCTTTTGCGGGCATTCCCAACCCCGCCGACATTGCGTTTTACGGCGCCATAGGAGCAGAGATGGCTAGGCCGGCCGTGTGGTTTCTGACGGTGCCACAGATTATCGCTGCTCTGGGCATGGGCCTATCGATCGTGGGCCAGGAGTCGTTCAGGCAACAGGCGCTGGGCAGGTACCCGGTGATGCAGTTCCAGCCGGTGTTCTTCGCTACCTTCAACGTGGTCGCTACTTTAGCCAGTCTTTTGCTGTTTCGTGAGCTGGACGGATGGGCGCATGCGGTGCTGTTTTTTGCGGTGTTTTTCACGGGCATTGCAGTCATTGTTTATGGCTCAAGGTTCCTGCAGAAGGCACGGTCGGTCGTGCTGCCCTCGCACATTCGCCTGCACAAGGAGAATCTCGAGCACAAGATGCTTTAGCAAAATGATAAAAATTAAAATTAAAATAAAAATAAAAACTATTCTACTTCCATCATTGTGCTGTCCTCTAAGCCAGAAGCAGCGGGAGGAAACACCAATGATCGCAGCGATGTCAGCGCATGCGACGCTGGGTTTACGTTTCGAAACATATCCTGGTGCACTGACTCGCGCAGAGCCCGCCACTGCAGCAGATCCGCTCTTGCCTGCTCGCTGGCGGTCAACAGCTCGTAGTCGCTGTCCTCACGGCAATACACGTCGAGCCGCTTCATCGCAGCAAACAGATCCATCTTTTGCACCTGGCCGCCCAGTGCATCGACGTCGTCCACAGTCACGGGCGGCAGGTCCCACAACATCGGAGTCCCAGGTTTCTCCGCAGACGCTTTGGAGGAGTCAAACCGAACCAGGCCATGGGCCATAAAGCTCCTCGCAGCATCCTTCATTTCCCGAACAAGCTCCTCGGGCAGCGGCTCGGGCTCGAACGGCCTGCACGACTCGGCTTTCCACCGGAACCAGTTGGTCTCGTGGAACAAAACGAACTGCGCCGTGCGACTAAACAGTCCGCGGTCGTTGGCGGCGCCGACCAGCTGGTGGATCGCGCGCTTGCGAATCTCCACCAGCGAGTTGCGCTCGCTTGTGGTGAGGGAAATCTCCGTGACCACGAGCTTGTTGGTCGCTGTTTCGCGCAGCTTGCTCAGCGCATCGCCGGTCAGCGCCAGCACGTGCTTGATGAAAATAAGCAGCTGCAGGAGCACCTGGCACTTGACTAGCGTGTCTGCCAGCTGCATGCGGAACAGTGCCGGAGATGTGAGATGGCGCAGACACTCGGTGCCCGTGGGGTCCAGAGAGATCGGCGGTACGCGGCTGTTGATCGTGCGGCGGAACTCGTCGACCGTGGTTGTTGCCGCCTCAATAAACATTTTGGCCGAATCGCCTGTCTGCAAACTCTTGGGCTCAGCAAAGTACCTTTGCAGCAACCAGAACGCCTTGTACAGCGGATCATCGCTATCATCGTCGGCTCTGGCCACATGCATGGTGTCGGTGTCGCCGCGCAGATTGACGCCCGATCGCTCTGACAGCGTGAACGTGTTGGCAACGAATATCTGCACGCGCCCAGAAAATTCGCTCATTGATGATTGTGAGATACGCCGAAGCAGGCCGTTGCACATCCGCAGCATCACCACGCCCTTGCCGCCTGTGGCCGATACGTTGCGCCGCAGGAACGTGGCTCGCCGCTCGATGTGCCTGAAAACCGCATCGGCTCGAGTCATGTCGACCATGTCCATTATTTCCTCGAGCAGAGCGAACGCCAGGCTGCTGTCCAATACGCTGCTGTCGCTGAGCACCGCTGCTATGTCGATCAGCGCCAGCACACGAGAAAGCGCCAATTGGTCGTTGGCCATTTGCTGCTGCTGCTGGCTTAGCTGCATCGCCAGGTCTACGCCGCATGTATGCAGCGAGTATTCGAGGTCGCGCTGTCGCTTGGCTGCGTCTGTGGCCCCAACAATCTCTGCTTGGAGCACGGCGCTTATTCTGTTGACTGCGTCGGTGTCGAGCTCGTCGCTGTAGATGATTCCTTTTTGTATGGCTGCATCGACTGCCTGGTCCACAAGCTGCCGCAGCGCCGAGTTTGTGCTCATCCCAGCTGATCAGATATCAATAAAAATAATTAAAATGTAGAGGATTGATGGAATACAAGGGCGATGAAGACTATTTACTTATCTGAATTATGTGGTGGCTCTAATGCTGCTTGATTAGCGGCCAATATCCACCTTTTCTAAATCGGCCATCGAAAATGGCTTTTTGCACGTGATTTCAACGGAATATAAAATATTTTTTGTTGAGCAAAAAAAAAATCTATTTTTAAAACCACCAGCTATTTTAAGCCGATTTAATCAGAAAGAACGAGTCTTTGTGTCTTCCAAGATGCATCATTCGCTACTTGTCAAGGAAAAACGCAGCAAAAGAAATCATTCTATAGGTAGGTACTCGATTCGGCTCCACAAGTAATGTTGCAGTATTTCCTGATTTTTTCCCTTTTCAGTGGCTTTCTTTTTTTTTTTTGGTTCAGTGGATATGATTGCACATCAGTAGTGATTGGACAGGCAAGACCACAATGAAAGCGAGCATAAAAGGGCTTGAACCATTTCTTCCTGGTTTTGGTCTCTTTTAATGCGCTTGGGCATGCGTGTGCATTGTTGTGTTGAGCATTTCTTTTAAACACTAAAACGCATATAAATGACAATAAGAAAAAAGATTTACTGCTTGCTTGCTCTGCCACGGTCCATTGTGTTTTTTTTTTTTCGTTTCTGGCCTTGTTAGCGTTTGGTTAATCCCAGCAAAGAAAAAATAAAAACCTTGTTTTCCTTTATTCCTTTATTTTTCTTTCTTTCTCTCTCATTATATTTAAAACCATTATTCAATAATATTTTCTTTTTTTTTTTGCATAGTTTTTTTTACACATATATATTTCAGCATGTCGTTTCTGCTTCGGGCCGACACAGTGCCCTCACAGTCGACGCTCAAGGATATCATCTCGGGCATCTTCACCGACAATGCTCAGACCAAGCAGCAGTACTTGTCTATCATCGGTCTTCTGTACCAGGCTGGCATTAATCTTGCAATAGGCGCAGGCGCCTTTCTTGTGTTTGTCTTTATGCGGCCCAGAAACCAGCGCGTGTACGCTAGGAGATACAAGGCCCTGGCCAACGACGAGTAAGTCAAACAATAAATTTAATAATATTTTATGACTCAACTAACTACAATGGTAAACGGATGCTAAAATAGTCTCTCTATTTCTCTCTTTTTTTTCGTGTTTTTCATATTATTATCTTTAGGCGCAGGCCGCCCAAAATCAGCAAGGGCATCTTTGCTTGGGTTCCCGTTCTGTGGCGCGCAGACGAGCGCTTTTTGCTCGATACAGTGGACATTGACTCTGTGTTTTTCCTGCGGTTCCTAAAGCTGGGCATGTGGCTCATGGCCATCTTTGGCTTCCTAGGAATGTGCATTATCGTACCGGTGACATTTAGCAACGGAAACAACGAAAACGTCACAGGAAATCTCTCAGAGTTTGCGCTTCTGTGGATCACTCTGTACCATGTCACCAATCTAAAGGTCTTCTCGGTGCACATCATCGCGGCATATATGTTCACTGCGATTTTCTTTTATTTTATTATCCGCGAGTACAAGCGCTATATCCAGGTCAAGCAGGAGCACTTTGCCTCTCAGAGGTACCTGCGCAAGCTGCAGTCGCGCACCCTGATGGTGACCCGTGTTCCTGCAGAGATGCAGTCAGACACTGCTCTCAATTCCTTTGTCACTAACGCGTCTTCGGGCATTCTGCCAAACCAGGTCTCTATTGCGAGGAAAATCGGCGAGCTGCAAGAGATGGTCGATAAGCACGAGCAGGTCGTGCGTAAGCTAGAAAAGGTCTTTGCCAAATACCTTGTTGGCGACTATCAGAGCAAGCCGCGTCCCAAAGTCAAGGTCTCTGGCGCATATGTCGATGCCATCGAGCACTATACGCTGGAGATAGAGTCGCTTGAAGCCACGATCAACCAGGCCCGCAAAGAGACAGAGACATTTACTTCTACCAGCGTCGGCTTTGTGTCGTACAACTCGCCGCTGATGGCGCATGAGGCATTGCGCTCGCTCAAGCATCTGAGGCCTGCGCTGGCGGCAATGGCGCCGCATCCGCGAGATATCATCTGGAGTAACGCGCAGATGCCAAAGTCCAAGCGCATAACGAGATTATGGACTGCTCGATTTTTGTCTGTTGTTATATGCTTTATTGCCTTTTGGCCGGTTGCAGCGCTGACGTTTATTGGCAGCGCCGTAAATATCCAGGTTTTGTGGCCAGAGACTACGTCTTTTTTCTCCGAGCACGGCACGTTGACCACAATCTGGCAAAACACGTTTTCTCCGCTTATCCTTGCGCTCTACTATATCCTTATTCCACACGTATTCCGAGCCATCAGCAGATACCAGGGCATCTCGACGCATACGGGAGTCGAGCGGTCTGTGCTTAAAAAGATGTATGTGTTTTATATTCTCTCCAACCTGGTTGTCCTGACGCTTGTCGGCGTTATAGTCACGTCGGTGCTGGACAAGACGTCGTTCAAGGAGGCCATGTCGTCGTTTGCGCACAACTTTATCCAGTCGCTTAATCAGAAGGCGCAGTTCTGGACAGCCTATGTGTCGATAAAGGCCATGAATGCGATGCTCGAGTTTGCACAATTGATCTCGCTGACCATGATCTTCTTCAAGCGGTACACCCGCGATCTGACGCCTCGCGAGCTGCGCGACGTGACCAAGCCCCCAGATTTTGACTATTCGCCAGTCTACTCGCTGTACTTGTGGGTGTTCACCATCAGCATGTTCTACTCGGTCTACTCGCCCATCGTCCTGCCGTTTGCGTTCCTGGACTATGTGCTGGCATACTGGGTCTATAAGTACGCCATTATGTATGTCTATCAGACCAGACATGACAGTGGCGGAGCCATGTGGCGCAATGTGATCAACCGGATGATCACGTCGATGGTTATTTTCCAGGTATACCTGATCTGCTGCTTAAAGGTGCGCATCGATATGTTCTACGACCGACCAGAAGAGATTTCCCAGACGATGCCCGTAGTGTACTCGCTGATTCCGCTTCCTGTGATGACCGCGGGTCTGGGCATTTATCTGGAAATCTGGCTGCATCCCAAGGTCACCTATATGAACACGACAGTTGGCGCTGATGAGCTGGCCAATATGCGCGAGTTTGCCGAGGAAGACGCCAATGCCGAGGACACCTTGGGCGACCGGTTCCTTCATCCGACGTTCTCGCAGCAGTTGGCCACGCCAATGGTCGACCGCCGTATCAAGCATCTTTTGCCTCGCGTATACCGCGGCCGCTTATCTATCGGCCATAAGCCTGGAGGAACTATGCGTAAGGGCATGCATGGCGATGTGGAAAGCAAGTTTGGCACGAGCATCGGCAACGCGTCGACGGTGTTTGGCAGCGAGGGTCCTCTGGATACAGATACAATGATGGATGCCCGCGACAGACGAGACTTTGACGGAGCAGTGACGCCTGTTCCCTTTGAGCACTTTAGCAGCGGGGCGACCACTGTCAATGGAAAGGGACTTTTGCGCAGCTATTCTGCCAGTAGCGATAGGAGCTATGGCGACAATGTAGAGATGATGCGGCTAGGTGATGGTCGACGCGACCGAGGCGACAGCGCGTCGAGCAGCCAGGCTGATCTTTTGGGCCACGCACAGGGCGTCTCGGGACATGCGTCCGACTTTTCTGACCGCGAAATGGATGACATGGTGCTTACGAGATCCAACTCGTCGGTTAATAGGCTTAACTCTGGTACTGCGAGGATTGCGCACGATCGTGATTTTGATCCTGTCGACCTGTATGACGACCGGAGCAACAACACGAGCATGGGCGAGGAGATGTACCTGGCAGCTTATTCGCCCAAGAACGCTGCGGATCGCGTGGGTCCGATGAATCCAATCAATCCAGCGAATCCGATGATGATGCAGCATCAGAGGCCAGCTATGCGGCCTCCTCCGAGCAATGTCGTCGTGTCCTTTAATGATGGCTTTTCTTCGGGATCGATGCGTGCAAACCCTTATGGCAGTGCTAGGCCGCCCAACAACAGCGCGCCAGTGGGTATGGCTGGCCTGCCGCGGCCTCGCCAGGGCTTCACGGGCACGGGTCAGCAGCAGCAGCAGATGGGAATGGGTCCGAGGCCGCAGCCGCCTCCTGCTGGTCCCCAGCGCAACATTCCCCGATGGGACTAGGTTCAAAAGTGTTTAGCATCGATCGGAAATTTTGCCTGGCTTAGCATAAGTTTTATGCGTTTTTTTTTTTAAAAAAAAATCACATTTTATTATATTTTATTATATTTTTGAAAAAAAAAACCATTTTCTTGCCTTTTCTCTCTTTTTCTTGTAATTCCTTTTTATTTTTTATACTCTACTTTTCTCACGCTAATTTTAATTCTAATTATATTTCATCTTTAATCATGAGCAAACGCCGGACAGCTGCGACGCGACCGGGCGAGGCAATTCCCCTACAACGACTAGACTCAAACCGAGTATCGACAGACCGACCGCCAAGCAGCCTCACGTCGATAGACACACCTTTGATGACAGGGCAATCGGATTTAGACCATCCAACTGACAGTTCGCATTTCGTGGAACTAGGAGCCATGGACACCAGCAATAATAATAAAAGAAAGAAAAGGCAAGGCCGGGGCAGCGCGCGTACAGAGCCACTGAACCCCCTGGACAACAATTTCAAAAAACAAAAGTACCCGGCAAACGTGGTGAGCAACAACAAGTATAACATAGTGACTTTTCTGCCCCTGGTCTTGTTTGAACAGTTCAAGTTTTTCTTCAACCTGTATTTCCTTCTCGTAGCGCTATCTCAATTTGTACCGCAGCTGCGAATCGGCTATCTGTTTACTTATGTGGGGCCCTTGGTGTTTGTTTTGGCAGTGACCATGATGAAGGAGTGGCACGACGACCATGCGAGGAAAAAGAGGGATAACGAGGCTAATTCGCAGAGATGCTTGAGATTGACTAGAGATGGAACGGAGGTTATACCGAGCAGGAAGATCAGGGTTGGTGATTTGATCTTGATTGAGAAGAACCAGAGGGTGCCTGCTGACATGGTGCTTTTGAGGACCACGGAAACGTCGGGCGCATGCTTTGTCCGGACCGACCAGCTTGACGGCGAGACGGATTGGAAGCTGAGGATCGCGGTGGCGCCGTTGCAGAAGCTCGGCGATAACAGCGAGCTGTTTGCGGTGCACGGCGAGGTCTATGCGGATGCCCCGCACAAGGACATTTATGACTTTGTCGGCACTCTGACGGTGAGCCAGGGTCCGTTAGCCGGGGACTCGCCAGTGACGGTTCCGCTGGCAGTCGAGAACACCATGTGGGCCAACACGACGCTGGCGTCGGGTTCTGCTGTGGGCTTTGTTATTTACACGGGCAGCGATACGCGGGCGGCGATGAACACGGGCCATGCAAAGACCAAAGTGGGTATCCTGGATACCGAGGTCAACCGGCTGTCCAAGATCCTGTTTGTCGTTACGCTGGCGCTGTCCCTGGCCATGGTTGCGCTGGACGGGTTCAAGGCCCTGTGGCATATCACGTTGTTCCGCTTCCTGATCCTGTTCTCGTCGATCATCCCGATCAGCCTACGCGTCAACCTGGATATGGGCAAGTCGTTTTACTCTCTGGGTATTGAACGCGATAGGGAGATCCCGGGCTCTGTGGTGCGCAATAGCATGATTCCCGAGGAGCTCGGCCGTATCGAGTACTGCTTGACTGACAAGACCGGCACTTTGACGAGAAACGAGATGGAGATGCGCCGTATCCATATGGGCATGATGGCATATACCACCGAGACGTCTGATGAGGTCGTCAGGCACGTCAGGGCGCATTTGCGCGACAGGGGCATCGGTAATGAACTAGATGAAACTATACCAGCAACAGCAACAGCAGCAGCAACAGCAGGAGCGGCGGCATCAACTGAGGGGTCTGCCTCAAAGACAGCAGCGCTGCTGGCCAAGGGCCACGGCAAGGCAAGACGCGATATGCCGCAGCGGGTGTTCGACATGGTCGAAAGCCTGGCGCTGTGCCACAACGTCACGCCAGCCGAAGACAACGACAGCAGTCACGAAAATGGGAGAGATCCAACCTACGACGAGCAGCTGAGCGTAGCGGTTGCGCGGCCAATGGCGTACCAGGCGTCGTCGCCCGACGAGGTCGCCATAGTCAAGTGGACCGAGCGCGTCGGCGTAGTTCTGGCCGAGCGCACGCTGTCGACGATCACCCTGCGGCTGGACGCGCTGATCCCCGATGCTCAGGCTGGACGCGGCACGGCGCCTCTGCTGGTGTACGACATCCTGCATGTGTTCCCGTTTACCAGCGAGTCCAAGCGCATGGGCATCATAGTGCGCAGCCAGACAACTGGCGAGATCCTGTTTATCCAGAAGGGTGCCGACGCGGTAATGACGCGTATCGTGCAATATAACGACTGGTTGGACGAGGAGTGCGGCAACATGGCGCGCGACGGGCTGCGCACGCTGGTTATTGGCCGCAAGAGACTCTCTGCTGACGCGTTTGCGCGGTTCGACCAGGCATATGCGCGGGCCAAGGTCTCCGTGGTTGGCCGGGCTGAGGCCATGCAGCGCGTGGTCGAGGACTACCTCGAGTGCGACCTGGAGCTGCTTGGCCTGACGGGCGTCGAGGACCGGCTGCAGGACAACGTACGCGCGACGCTCGAGCTTTTGGGCAACGCAGGCATCAAAGTGTGGATGCTGACTGGCGACAAGGTCGAGACGGCCACCTGTGTCGCGGTCTCAGCGAAGCTTGTGCGTAGAGACCAGCTGATCCACGTGATTTCGGGGCTCAAGGCAGCGCACGAGGCGACCGATGCTCTGGAGACCTTGCGTACTTTGGGCGACTGCTGCCTGATCATCGACGGCGACTCGCTGCACGTGGTGATGGATTTTTTCCGCGACGAGTTCGTGCAGCTTGCGTCGACTTTGTCTGCAGTGGTGTGCTGTCGTTGCTCGCCGACGCAGAAGGCCGATGTGGTGCGGCTGATCCAGCGGTTCACGGGCAAGCGCGTATTGGCTGTGGGCGACGGCGGCAACGACGTCAGCATGATCCAGGCGGCCGACGTGGGCGTTGGGCTGGTGGGCAAGGAGGGCAAGCAGGCGTCGCTAGCAGCCGACTTCTCTGTCAACCAGTTCTCGTACCTGGGCCGCTTGCTTCTGTGGCATGGGCGCAACAGCTACAAAAGGTCGGCCAAGCTGGCGCAGTTCGTGATCCACCGCGGCCTGATCATCTCGATCATGCAGGTGGTGTTTTCTGCTTTGTTCTACTTTGCGCCTATCGCGTTGTTCCAGGGCTTGCTTCTTGTCGGCTACACGACTGTCTATACCATGGCACCCGTGTTCTCGCTGGTGCTCGATCGCGACGTCACCGAGGACATCGCCATGCTCTACCCCGAGCTCTACGCAGAGCTGACAAAGGGCCGGTCGCTGTCGTTCAAGACCTTTTTCACCTGGCTCCTGATCAGCATCTACCAGGGCGGCGCCCTGATGATGATTGCCGTGTGGCTGTTCGATACCGAGTTTATCCACGTTGTCTCGATTGCCTTTACTGGCTTGGTTCTCAACGAGCTTTTGATGGTTGCGCTGGAGATCCGCACGTGGCATCGCTGGATGATCTGGTCTATATTGGGATCGCTGGCCATCTATATTGCCTCGATCTGGGTGCTGCCCGCGTACTTTGACGTCTCGTTTATTGTCTCTGGTGCGTTTATCTGGAAGACCGTTGTCATTACCGCTGTTTCGTCCGTGCCCCTGTACATCATCAAGCTGCTGCGCCGCATCTACGCGCCCCCATCCTACGCCAAGCTCACATAAGAATAAATTGAGGATATAAAAAAGACATGGTATATTAATAATAAAACAAGTTAAATATAATATATATTTTTGTTTATTTATTTTATCATTGTCTTTATTTGGTACTTGTCGATGACGGACTGCAGCGCCCGGCTCCTGACCTGCTCGCTATGCCACCCAGCCTTTTCCAGCACGCTGAGAATAAACTCTGTCTTATCCTGATTATAATAAAACGGTCCATTTTCCGCCTCAAACCACTTCTTCGCCAACTGCACCTTCAACCCCACATACTCACTCTGCGTATCCGGATGTTGTTTCAAGTACTCGAGAAAAACCAATTTTTTCAAATGCTCCTCATTGTCAAACCGCATCATATGTACGTGGAACCCCAGTCGTTTGAAATACTCTCTTCCGGGAATACCGCATTCCCCCTTATACACGTAGTCCAGGGAGTCCATGTCGGTTATCAGGTGCGGGAGCTGCGAGAAATTGGGAATGAGGATGTCGATGTCTATTATTGGCTTGGCTGACATGCCCGGGATGCTGGTGGACCCGATGTGCTCGATACCGAGGATTTTGGTGCCGAGTTGTTGTTTTACGCGGTGGCTTTCTTGCTCAAAGCTTTTGGCCCAGATCGGCGTATACGGTATTACTGTTAGGCGCTCGGCCAGGTGTCGGGAAGCCTTGCGACAGAGGTACTCCATTGTTTATAACTTATTGGTATTCAGATATGTTATATAAATATTGTTGTATAATGTGAAATGCTTTTTTGGGCTTGAATTTGGAGCAGCATTTTTGTTCCTAAATCTTTTGATAACTTTGATTGAGGGAATTTTACTGCCTAGATCACATGTATAATTTGTGTAAACAAATATCACCAAGAGCATATCCAGCTCCTTTCCTTTCCCCATGTAATAGAGAAATGTTTTATTTTGTTATTGAAATATCCCAATCAAATTAATAACTATTAGAAACTAGTCCTTCTTGGACTTTTTGGCCTCCTTCTTGGCCTTCTTCTCAGCCTTTTTGGCTTCCTTCTCGGCCTTCTTCGCCTTCTTGTCAGCCTTCTTGTCAACAGTCTTCTTTGGCTGCTCCTCATCGCTAGAATCGGCATCAGAATTCATCTCGACATCAGAGTCCTCGGCAGCCTTGCGCTTGGGAGCAAGCGGAACATCAGAGGCAGCAGAAACAACATTAGCAGCGGACTCAGAACCAGTGGCATCATAGTCGACGTACTTCTTGGACCAGTCCGCGGGAGTCGCCTCGTTCTTGCGCCCAAATTTGTCAAGTTTCCCATCCTTGATCATCTTCTTTTTCTGCTGGGCAACAGGACCCAGACCCCATTTGCGAGGATACGTGTCGCGCTCCATAATGACACGCTTGATCTTGGCAACCACTCCATGATCGCAGGTAGCCATGACCGCCGTGGTCATCTGGGCGATGGCAATAGCGATAGCCTCGCCCTTGGTGGTCATCAGGACGACCTCGTCGTTAATCTCAATGCCATCCTCAAAACGCAACAACCCAGGAACCATCAGCTTGGCTCCGTAGCAGATCGCGTTGACTGACGAGTCCTTCACAACTACGCGCTTATACCCAGTCAGCAGCCACTCTAGAGGACGCACGACGCGACGCAGGTATGACTCATCCTTGGTGTTATCATACACCCACTGAGCATCCAGAACATCGTGCATGGTCACAAGGTTATCGTTCTCCGACAGCGCTCCCGACCGCACACGACGCAGCTCCTGCATATGCCCGCCCACACCCAGAAGCAGACCCAGGTGCACACACAAAGTACGCATGTAGGTGCCAGCCTCGCAGCTCACCCAGAAGACGCCCAGATGACGGTCGTTGTCGAATTCAACTAGTTTGGACTCGTAGATGGTACGCACGCGAAGCTGTCTCTTGACTGCTGAGATCAGTGGTGGTCTCTGGAACAGCGCACCGGTAAGCGTCTCCACTGCCTTTGCCAACGCCATCTCGTCCTCCAGGGCATCGTGAAGACGAAGCACACAGACGTACTCCTTACCTGCGCTCTGCTGCGACTTGACCAGACGGGTCGCCCGGTCGACGCACACGATCAGGCAGCCGGTGACCTTGGGATCCAGCGTACCCGAGTGCCCGGTCTTCTCTACTCGCAGGATCCGCCGGATCCAGGCCACGACCTCGTGCGACGATGGGTTGGAGGGCTTGTCCAGGTTGATTACGCCGTAGCGGATGTAGTCCTGCAGATTGCGCTTCAAGGGTGTGCTGCCTACGGGGATTGGCGTGTAGTGTCCTGTACGGACCTGCAACTTGTCATAGTTTTTGAGCAGGTAGGGCCACTTGGACGTATCGATCGAGGCGCCTTTTGCCTCTGGCTTGATACTGTAGTCTGCACTCGCGCTCATAATATGAAATTCAAAAGTAATAAAACAAACTTGATTTGTTCTTAAATCGAATAAAATAAGAATAAAGAAGCAAGCAAGCCAGAAAAGAAAATATTTGTAGGAGACCAAAAAAAAAAAATGCCAAAACTTTTTTTTTTGTTGAAAAAAAAAAAAAATTGCTGAAAGTTGGCATGCCACCCAATCAAAATTTTTGATTAAATCGGATGATTATCTGAAAGTTGTGATTACGCATGAAATGTGGACTGGGTTAGCAAAACGTCATTTTGTCACTTTGGTCCTACAGAAAACCTTGCATTTATTAAAGCAATCAGATTAAAGGATTAACATTTATATGGGAGGATGTTGGATCGGGGGGATATGAAGTGCTTGACATACATTTGTCGTCACTGGCAAACAGTTTGTTGATAAAGATAACATCAAACAAGGATGACCTTTTTCCTTTCTCTAGTCTTTTATTTTTCTTATACTCTCGTCTTTACAACACATATCCATTTTTTTAACATGGTGCACTATGTCACAGTCGCGACATGCGCGCTGAGCCAGTGGGCGCTCGATT
The DNA here is from genome assembly GCA_027478445.1 of Coemansia asiatica. Taxonomy (NCBI): domain Eukaryota; kingdom Fungi; phylum Kickxellomycota; class Kickxellomycetes; order Kickxellales; family Kickxellaceae; genus Coemansia; species Coemansia asiatica. The sequence continues at coordinate 18,511 of JANBOH010000092.1, forward strand.
TCCAGGGCAACTTGGAGCGGATCGCGCAGAGCATCAGGCAGGCCAAGCAGCAGGGCGCGCGGCTGCGGATCGGACCAGAGCTGGAGATCACAGGCTACGGCTGCTACGACCACTTCCTGGAGAGCGACACCGAGCTGCACTCGTGGCAAGCCCTCGCAAGCCTGCTAGAGGACCGCAGCCTTTACGGCATCATGATCGACACCGGCATGCCAGTGATGCACCGCAACGCGCGGTACAACTGCCGCGTGGTGATCCTGGACGGCCAGATCGTGCTGATCAGACCCAAGATGTATCTGGCGAACGACGGAAACTATCGTGAGATGCGCTGGTTTGCCCCATGGACCAAACGGGCAGCGACGGAGGAGCATTTGCTGCCACGATTTATTACGCGCTTGACTGGGCAAAAGACGGTGCCGTTTGGCGATGCGTTGATTGGCACCGAGGACTCGTGCATAGGCATTGAGCTGTGCGAGGAGCTGTTTACGCCAGCTAGCCCACACATCGAGATGAGCCTGGCGGGCGCCGAGGTCATTATAAATAGCAGCGGCAGCCATCATGAGCTACGCAAGCTCAAGCGTCGGGTGGATCTGATCACCGAGGCCACGCTAAAGTGCGGCGGCATCTACCTTTATGCCAACCAGCAAGGATGCGATGGCGATAGGCTGTACTACGACGGCGCTGCCATGGTACTGGCCAACGGGGCAATGCTGGCTATGGGCAGTCAGTTTGGCCTGGCTGAGGTCGAGGTCACAGTGGCTACCGCGGATCTGGGCGCCGTGCGTGCGTTTCGCGCGGCCATCTGCAGCCGCTCGATGCAGGCAGCCCAGCAGTCGGTGCCCGAGTACCCGCGCGTCGAGGTGGCCTTTTCGCTGTCGCTCGACTACGACCAGCTGGATGCTCAGGTCGCGCCCACTGTGCCGCTTCAATTTGTCAGGTACTTGGCTCCCGAAGAGGAGATCAGCTTGGGTCCTGCGTGCTGGCTCTGGGACTATCTGCGTCGCTCACGGCAGCGCGGCTTCTTCCTGCCGCTTAGCGGTGGCATCGACAGCTGCTCGACCGCATTGATCGTGCACTCGATGTGCCGCTTGGTCGTCGATGCCTGCAACAAGGGCGACCAGCAGGTCATCAGTGACGTCCAAATGTGCTACGGCCGAACAACAGCTGGCGATGGCTCCTTCGTTGTGCCCAAGACGCCGCAGGAGCTGGCCAATCGGCTGTTCCACACGTGCTACATGGGCACTGCAAACTCGTCTTCAGAAACCAGGCAGCGGGCCAAGCAGCTGGCGCAGAGCATTGGCAGCTACCACGTCGACCTGGACATGGACGCCGTGGTATCTGCCATCGTGTCTTTGTTTTCCCTGGCCACTGGACAGACGCCCAGGTACTTGGTGCACGGCGGGAGTAACGCAGAGAACCTGGCATTGCAGAACATCCAGGCACGACTACGCATGCTGCTCGCGTATCTGTTTGCCGCGCTGCTGCCCTGGGTACGCGGCCATTCGGGATCGCTTTTGGTGCTGGGATCTGCCAATGTGGACGAGTCCCTGCGCGGGTATTTCACCAAATACGACTGCTCCTCGGCGGACCTTAATCCCATAGGCTCGATCAGCAAAGCCGATCTACGGCGCTTCGTGGCCTATGCCAAAGACCATATGCAGCTGCCCGAATTGGCAGCGTTCCTCGAGGCAGTGCCCAGTGCCGAACTGATCCCGTTCAGCTCCAGCTATGCGCAGAGCGACGAAGTCGAGATGGGCATGAGCTACGACGAACTGAGCGTGTTTGGCCGCCTGCGGAAGATTGAAAAATGCGGGCCGTACTCGATGTTTGTCAAGCTCCTGCATATCTGGGCTGAGCGCGATCTGGGTCCCAGGGAGATCGCTGAGAAGGTCAAGCGCTTCTTTTTCTTCTATTCGATTAACCGCCATAAGATGACCACTGTTACGCCGGCTTACCACGCGGAGACGTACTCGCCGGACGATAATCGCTTCGATATGCGCCAGTTCCTGTATAACTCCACCTGGTCCTGGCAGTTCGAGTCGATCGACCGGGCGGTGAAGCAAATGGAACAAGAGAAATAAAATAAAATGAAAACCTTTTAAGCATATATCAATGTAAAAAAAAAATATTCCTGTAGCATACATGAAACTACAAAATGTTAATAGCGTATATATTAATACTACCATTCATAAGCAGAAAATAAAAGACCAACATCTAAAACTATATCCTCTATGGTTTCTTCTCAAAGTTTCATTAAACAACAGTTATCTGTTAAATATATATTTATTGGTCGATACGATCTTGACAAAATAAAAAATTTGTTTCATTTCATTTTTTTTAGCGGTCGGTTCCGTATGCTATCACGTCGAGCCATGCGTACAGCCGGTTCAGAAGACCCGAGTGCAGGAAGCCGCTGGCTGGTGCGCCGGGCTCAAATGGCAGATCGCTCAGGCCCTCAAAGCCGTCGCCAGCTCGCCACAGCCGCGCCTCGACAGCAGCTCCATCCACAGGCCCATTAATGCCCGGCAGATAATCAGGCACAGGCATCGGATCCATGTCGTACTCGTCCAGCGCATTCTTCTTATTGCTCTTGTTGCCACCAAACCATCCACCCAAAAAGCCCTGCTTCTTAGTCTTGAGCGGCTTCCACAGCCCACGTTCGTACAAAAACAGCTCGAGCCGGTGCCTGGGCAACGGGTAGTAGGGCAATGCCTGCGGGTACAATGGATTGAAATCAACGTCATGCTCGCGCAGCTCCTTGACACCGCCCTGCTTGGCAGACCTGCCGTAGCGACGGTACAGGTCGTCCCAGAAGATGTACCACGCAAACTTGACCGGGTCGTTGGACTCTGACGGCACCAAAGTGCGCAAACGCTCGTATAGCAAAGTGATGTCGTCTCTGTGGTCGATAAGCAGGTCGCGCATGTACTTGTTTTCCTCAAAGCGCTCGAGCCTGTCGGCCAGCTGCTCCATCGTAGGGATGCACGAGAGTCGGCCGTGCTCGTCCTCGTGCCACTGGCCATTGAGTGCTGGGTTGCCGCCGAACAGCGCTGGCGTAGCTGGGAGCACCGGAGGCGGCACGTTGGCTGCTGCTGCTTGCTGCATCATCTGCTGCACATGGTAAGACTCGGGACCAGGCGCAAACACGTCGATGTGGAAGCTGGGCGTCAGGCCCGTGCGCTTGCGCAGAAATGCCTGGTGGCTCTCCCGCATATACTGAGCCAGAGCAGCGTTGAGTGGCCCAAGCCGTGCATCGACGGTCTCGCTGTTCTCCTCGAGCAAAGCGCGCAGCTCGGGCGTCATGTCAAAGGCCGGCGTGACCCCCAGCAGATGGCGGTTGTGATCGTTGAGGCCCAGGACACGGCGGCTCTGCGGAGTCACCTCAGTGCGCACCAGCATCACTGACTCGGGCGCATGGCCGGTCTGCCAGAATGCCATGCGGAACGCGTTGTGCTCGCGACTCAAGTTGTTGACCAGATACTCGTCGTCGACATCCAGCTCGTCGGTCAGGCTCAATGCGCAGTCGAAGCCCGGCGCTACGTTGACGCCCGTTGCAACTACTTGGCGTGCATGCTGCCGCACACTGACCACGCCGCGGTACAGAATGCGCCTACGCCCAGCAAACTGTGCCAGATAAGCGTCGTTGTCCTCGGCAAACTCGGGCAGGCAGTAGCGCTGGTGCGAGCCGCCAGGCCCAGCGCCCTCGATAAACGTCAGCGTGACGTGCTGACCGTCCAGCGCACGCAGGCGTCGACGCACGTCACGGCGCGCCCGTATCAATGGATCATCGCGGTTCTGCTGCAGGTACAAGCGCAGGAACTGCTCGTCGGCAATGGGCACGACGACATCGGGCAGCTCGTCGTAGACCATGCAGACCATAAATGGGAAGTGCAAAATGTAGGCCTTGCCGAACCACGAGCGCACGTCGTTGCGACCAATGCCGTAAAAATTAACTGCGCCCGCGTCGGCGCCAGCGTAGGGGTTGAAGAACATGTCAGGGCCCGTGAATCCCCTGGCGATGTCGTCCATCAGACCCATGCGCTGGTCGTTGGCTCGCTCGATCTGCACGGCCTGGCAGTAGGCGCGACGGCCGATAGCATCGTACAGATGCAGATTCTCCAGGTGTCGCTCAGCTGCAAAGCCGATAAAGTTGACCATGTACGGCGGATGCGCGCGTGTGCGGCAGAACGCGATGCGGTGGCTGGGCAGAAGCCGGAAGTCGCGCGACGCGAGCAGGATGGCCGACCAGGTGTCCTGCCACACGCGCTCGATTAGCAGTCTGCGCAGGCGCGGGTCGTAGGGGTTGGTCGCTACCAGAATGCCTGGCGACAGCGTCAAAGGCTGCGCTGAGCCACGGATCACCATTTGGAACTTGGGCAATGCACTGGATGCCAGCCACAGCACGGCCAGAAGCACGGCCAGGTTGATCAGCGCCAATGTCACGCACAAGCCCATATGCGTCGCTGACAGCGGGTCGCTCAGCAGGAACAAGGGGAACGCAAATGCCACAGCTACAAGCAGGCCCATGCGCATCACCAGCGCTGCAAGGTTGGCTGTGGGGTCAAAGTACGGCCTGTGCGAGTGGTGCGACCGCAGCATCAGCAGCACAACGAGCAAAAGCGCAAAGTTGCGCCCAATGTCCAGCGAGTTGCGCGATCTTGCCTTGAGCCAGCAGTTGTCCTTGGCAAGCACCACCGCAGTCACCACGGCCAAAAGCTTCCACAGCAGCAGCCGCGCTGCATCAGCCGCGTGGTGCGGGTAGTGCCCAACATACAGGAACCGATAGTCAGACGTGTCCGTATCCAATGCGCGCCGGTACTGCACCGTAGCCAAATGGCGGTTGCGATGGCTGACCTTCATGTCGCGCAGTCGTGCTTGATACGCCTCGTCCTTGCTCATGCCCAGGTACGGGTCGTCGCTGACGCTACCGTTGTTGTTGTTGCCAGAGAACCACTTTTGCATCTGGCCCCACATGCCCGTCACCAGGCCCGCAACCTCCGTGCCTGTGCCATAGTTACCGCCATGCCCGCCACCTCCACCGTTGTTGGCCAGGTTGTACAGCAGCGCTAGGTTGCCAAACACCTCGGGATTCATGATGCCCAGTTTGTCGATGCCCTGCAGCAAAGCGTTGGCGCTCAGCATCGGGTTCGGGTCATCGCGCGTAGCGTCTCTCGTGCTGATTGCGCGTGTCGTGCCAGCATCGTTAGCTGTTGGCGGTGCTGCAGCTGCTGCCAGCGCTGATGTCGGTCTTGACGGCCCTGCATTCCCAGCTGGTGGCAGCCTGTAGCCAGGCGTCTTGCCATCGAGCCAGCCAGGTATGCGTGGCATGTGTCTGCGCGACAGCTGGTGCACCTGCACAGGCAGCCACAGGCCCAGACCCAGAAACAGCAGCACAGCCAGCGGCAGCAGCACAAACGCACCATTGAAGCGGCCATTGCGCATGGTTGTCGTGTAACAGAAGCGCGCAGGATCGCGGTGCTGCGCATCGGCTGCAGACGGGAACTTTGGACGATCTGTCTCGCGGTAGGGGTTGGGCACGGGCCAGAAGCCCTGGCTCCACACGATGGCCTCGATGCACAGCTTCATTACGGGTATGTACAGCGTGGTCAGCACAAAGTACAGGATGTGCATGCGCTGCCGCTTGGGCATGCTGCCAAAAAGCCGTCCAAGCACGTTGAACGGGCTGGGCTCCACAGCTAGCTCCTCCTCATACGTCATCTCCTGCTTGCCCTCAGCTGGCTCGCTTCCTTGCTGCTTCTTGCTCTGCTTGTCGCGCTCTCCAGAGCCCTCGTCGCCCACTGGTCCTGGTGCACGTGGCGGTGACCGCTCCAGGTACAGCCCGTACGCCCACATTCCCAGTGCAGCCGCTGCCACGGCGCCAAAGAACACTAGAAAGCCCGTGCTCTTGCCCGTAGTCGTGCTCAAATCGGCCCACAGCAAGCCCAGCGTTGCTGGAATGCCGCTGACAATCATCCACGGCCAGCGCTGGCCCACGGTAGAGTCCACAGGCGACTTGGTGTACCCGCACATGCCTAGCACCAGAGCCAGCAGCTGGATAAAGTCACGTATAATCTCGATGTGCACGGGCCACCGCGCAATCTCGTTGCTACGCGACTTGACCAGCAATCTGCGCGTCGTCTTCGTTGCGCCTGGTCCGCTGCTGTTGATCCGCGCCCACACGCTCTTGTTCTGCACCTGCGCAGTCGCCGTCGGATAGGGTGAGCTGAACTTGACCGATTCGACAAAGTTCCACTCGGTGCCTGTGCGGTACGGGCTGCTGTCGCCAAACGCGCCGTCGAAAGCAGCGTTGTTTGGTGGTACCAGCTGCGACGTCGCTGAGCCGATGAATACGCGCGGCTCGCCAACCCGATGCATGATAAACTCGACGACGCGCGGCGGCAAATGGCTGAATGGCGGGAACATTGGCGGGTAGTGCGGCGACTTTGTCGGGTCCGTCGGCGCCGCATTAGTCGTTGCTACTGCTGCTGCGGCTGGCGCTGCAACTGGTGCTGGAGGCGGTGGCTGCTCGGCAGCTGCATTCAAAGCATAATCTTTTTCGCGGTCGCTAGCGGCTTGCTGCTGCTGCTGTCCCTGCTGTCCCTGCTGTTGCCGTTGACCCCGGAACGCGCCAAACAGCCGCTGCCTTAGCCCACCGCGTCCAGTCGGGGCATCTGCCGGCCGCACATCTTCTTGATCGTCGTCATCAGCGTGGTCAAGGATAACGTCGCGCTGCATGACATCGCGGCTGCGCTCCTGGTTCTGCCGGTCCTCCTCAGTCGACACGCGATGGATCGAGATCAGCTCCGAGCCGTGGTCGCTGGCGTTGTCTGGTGGGCATCTGCGGCTGTCCTGCGACACAGACACATGGACTCGCTCAAAGTCATCGACTTCACCATCGTCATCATCGATGATCCGCGACAGGCCCTCGGAGCCAGGGCTGACTCGCGATGCAGGCATCTTCTGGTTCTGCTGGTGCCGCAGCCCACGCCGCATAGGCGAGTCAGCTACAAAACTAGACGGCCCATGCTGGCTGCTCGCTGGCTCCTGGCGACGAGATCCGTTGCGCAGACCAGCAAAGTACGCGCCAATGCGATTGGCCAGAAGGTCGCCGCCAGGTCCTGGACCGCCTCCACGCAGAGTGCGCTCGGCTGCAATGCCATCAACTAGCGCTCGCTCGCCGCTTCCCTGGTGACCCTCGACAAAGCGCAGCCGGTCGCCGCGCTCCATCTCGCGCATGTAATTTCTGCTCTTAGCGATTCTGCCACCGCCACCACGAAGACGTGGCTCGCCAGGCCGTCTTCCTCCACCGGTGATGCTCAGCGCGCGGTTGAGTCTGGCCTGTTCGCGGCCACGCATGCTCTGCACGGTGTTGAGCCTGGAGAACACGCGTCGGGCAATGTTGTGCGCGTCGTCATCGTCCCAGACCTCGGGCGCGCGGCGGTACTTGCGCAGACGCGAGAACCGGGGCACATAGACATTTTCCAGCCTTTGGTCCAGCGAGTTGTAGCGCAGGCCGCGCGCCGCATGCCGAAACTCTTTTGCATCGAGAGCTCTGAAAGCGCCTGCCTTGACCACGTTGCTCTGCTCGACTTTGGCCGCTGCAGCCCTGATTGCCGCCGACTCCTCAGCCTCGATCAGCGGGTACTGCAGGGCGTAGCGTCCAACAAGGGGCTTGAGACCATGACGGAAGGACTCGCGCAGAGCAAAGGACAGAATCGGGATTTGCATCCAGTTGAGCTTGTCCATTGCCTTGCGAAGGAAGCTGCCCAGTCCGCCGCTGTCCTCCTCCTTGTGACCGGTGCTTCCCGGGTGGACGCTGCTGCCGTGCGGCTTGTGCTGCTGGTGCATGTTGGGACGAGAGCTGCTAAACGAAGACGCATATGTCCCCGCGTGATGTCCGCCGTGCTGGGGCACGCTGTCGTAGCGCATCGGCGCCGTTGGATGGCTGCCCACAAGCGCCGGGTTGAACCCGCCAGCTGGCAATGGCTGCTGCTGCTGCTGAACTCCTGGTGTGGGCGTGGCAGTGGGAGGCGTCTTCTTGCTAAACAAAGAGCCAAGAATCGGGATGCTGGCCATCATGGCCATAACCTTTGATGGGGCCGATAAACCTGCAGCAGAATGGCCAGCAACTGGTCCACTAAGCTTGTTTGGACCAGCAGCTTCTGGCTGATTCATTTGATTCATTTGATTTATCTGGTGTGCTTGCGGATACTGGCTCTCACCCGAATGCGCCATCGGCGGTCCCGAATAAGGCGCCCCTGCCTGGTTGTAGGTCGGAAAGTGCGTCTGACCTGGCATTGGTGTCTGCGACATTGGCAAGTGCGCATTGGTGCTGTTCACTGTGTTTGGAAACCCCGGAACCTGCGTGTTCTGTGGAATTGCCATAGGAGCCACACCAGCCATTGGAGCCATAGTGCTTCCCTGGTACATTGTTGACCCTGAATTCTGCTGCTGCTGCTGCTGCTGCTGTGCAGGGGGATACTGCTGTCCCGGCTGATTGATCCCGTAGGGCTGCGGACCGGCAACATAGCTGCCGTACCCGATGGGGCTGTGCACAACATCGACAGTTGGAATCTGATTGTTTTCGTCCTTGGGTGCTACCGCGCCAGCACCAGCTGCTGCTGTTGATGGCTGAAACAGCTTGCCAAGCATCCCAGCAGCCGCAGAGATGCTGGCAATGCCTGCTGCAGCCTTGAGAGGATTGGTAGCGTGAGAGGCCCCAGCTATGTCATTCTCTTCAGGTCTAGGCGGACATGGCTGAGCAACTGGCTTGCGCCATCCCGATGTCAGACGCTGAAACAGCGATGGCCGCTTGTACAAGCCGCCGTCATCATTGACGCCCTCGACAGGCACAGTGTATGGCATCTGCTGGTACGCTGCCTGCTGCTGCTGCTGCTGCTGTTGCTGCAAGTGTTGAGCAGGGGATAATATCTGCTCGGATATGATTGGCGGGATCTGCTGCGACGCAGTGGTTATCTGAGCCGCGTTGACAAGGACTGGAGTACTTCCAGGCGCAAACTGCACTTTGCCAGAACTAGTGTTGTTGTTGATGACATTGCCGCTGGCATTGGGGATTGTATTGGGATTGGGCTGCTGTGCCATCTCCTGCCTGGATGCCTGCGCAAGGGGCTGGTCAGCGAGCGCCGATGCACCCAGTGCAGCTCCAGCAATTCCAGCTCCAGCAACTCCAGCTCCAGCAACTCCAGCAGCAGCAGCGCTGGCCAGAGCACCGTGCTGCATCGACGCGTGCTTACCCTTGTCGCTGAACCTAGACGGGGTCGAGAGCACGCTTGCGTGGTCCGAGTCCTTGAATATAGGCGAGGGCGAGACCACCGCATGCGGCTTTTCTACCATCTCCTGTCTAGGAGGAAACTTGAAAACAGATTGCTCGTTATCAACCATATTGCCATTGCTGCTAGTGCTGCTTGCACCTGTTGCCATCATAAGCGACTGTCTGCGGGGCGTAGCAGGCAGAGGCTTGGGTGTGTGCCCGCCAGTTGGCGTTGCCGCGCCTGGTATGCCGGGCAGAGGCACCGGAACGGTAAATGAAAACTTACTAGATGGCGTGTACACCGGCGACGATGCTCCAGTGTGCAAGGCACCTAGCTGCGGTGAGTTGGCCAGCGACAGGTGCGACGCAGAGACCATGCCCAGGTTGGTGCCTGGCCGCGAGCCCGTAACCACATGGGGACTTAGCAGCTGGTTCAGCCTGCTGTGCATATTGAGCCTGTCGACCTCAGCCATCTCGTGCACGCTCAACGTGTCAAACGATGCTCGCCGACGGATGCCTGGTGCTATTTGTGAGCTGCCTGCCAGCGACTGATTGAACGGGTTTGTAGACGCCCACATCAGATTCACATTCGTGTTGTTGTTATTAACACCGCTGTCGTCTGATGCAGCCATTGACGATACTGTATTTGCCACATGTAGGTCCAGGCGCTCAGTCAGTGGCGCGCCAGGAGGACCCGACGAGCCAGAGACATGCGGAGGGCCATGAGAAGGAGAAGCAGCAGCAGAGGCAGCTATTATCCCAGCTCCAGCAGCGGCTCCAGCTACTGCTACGGCTCCTGATGGGCCTCCAAAAAGCGACTGTGCAATAGCGCCGCGCCTGCCGCGCAGCATCTCGCGAACACGGGCGCCAAGTGTGATCTTGCGACGCACGTTTTCACGCGGCGAAAGCGAAGCCGTAATCTTTCCCTGCTCGATGTCAGTCGATCCGCTGAACGAATGTCTGCGCACAGGTCTAGCCGGCAGCTGGTCGATATGGGAAATGTCGTCGTTGGTTGGATCAACTGCTGCATCAGGCTGCACAGGCAGCTGCGGTTCCTGAGCGCCGTGCAAGGGAGGAATCGGCGCGTACATGCTTTCCTTGATGTTGCGCCACCAGCGACGTGGAAGCGGAGTCTGTGCATAAGCTATGATCGGGAGACCGCCTGCTGCGCTGGGCGGCTGCGTAGCGGCCTTAGCTACCTGCGGTGGCTGCTCGCTAGGCGCGTGCTTGCGGCGGATTGTGCCGGTTAGACGCTTGAGAAGGCCTGGCGGCTGCTGTTGCTGCTGCTGCTGTTGTTGTTGTTCTTCGCGAAATGTCTCTGCATGCTCCTGGTTAGCAGCAGGCACCGGGATTGGCGGAAGGGGCGGTGCACTGCTTCCCGAAGCAGTGGTGACTGGCGAGCCGTTGTAAGGGTTCAGCGGACTAGATCCATGGCGACCCATGCGCTGTGACGGAGGCCGTGAGACGTTTGCAGCCACGGGCGTCGCAATGGCACTGAGAAGATCATCTGAGCCTTGACCTGGGATCTCGATCATATGCAGGGATTGTTGATGCTGATGATGCTCTTCTGAATGCAGGCTTGGACTTGTGTCCGCACGCAACAAGCCATCGGGAGACCCCGAATCGAGCGGCGAAACAATCAGCTTTTGCTGCTGCTGTTGCTCACTGCCGCTGGTGGCCATGCTGGTGTGGCGGCCGCTGCTGTCGGTGAGACTGAGCTTTGACTGCATGTTTGGCTGCACGACTGGAGCTGATGGCGATGAGGGCCCAGAGCGGATCGGATCACGGTTGTACCGGGCCTTGCGAGAGCGAGGCGACCTTTCACGCATGTCAGGTCGCTGATGCTGTGGCTGCTGACCAGGCTTGGTGCCTTCCAGCGAAGCCAGAGCTGAGAACACGCGTTCTTTGCGGAATCCATAAGTTATCGGGTGTGTACCTATGCTCGTGCCTGAGTTTGTGCCAGTAGCCATGTCATTGGTGGAAGTAACGATATCGCCACTTGCATATGTCACTTTGCCAGCGTCTAATCCCGGGCCTGAGCCAATGCCAGGGCTGGAAACAGCACTTACCGCATCGCTAAAACTAGAACCGGACATGGATCCATTTTTAGAGCTGATACGGGAGCTAGTCATGGCTCGAGCGCTCCGCTCAGCCCTTGGCACCAAACCGCCGCTGCTCTTGGACTCGCGCGCATGAGCGGGGCTGTCAGTCAATTCGGGACGAAGCGAGGCATTTTCAACATTGAGCATTCTGGATTCTGCAGCCCGATTGCGCATTTTTTCCTCCCAGCGACGCGACTGGCTCGAGCTCATCGAGTCCTCGCTAATGCCAGAGAGCGGCGGACGATCGGTCGGATTGCTAGCCGCCCACGCTCTCCTGTCGACAGCCGAAAGAGTCGAGAGCGCTGGCTCCATGGGACTCTGCATAACCTCAGTGGTCGTTACGCGACGACCCATTGATGACGCAGAGCTTCTGCTGGCTCGCGACGAGCGGCTTGAGCCCGAGGCAGACGTTGCAGACGAGTGCGTCTGGCTGTGCACCAGCCTTGGCGAGCTGGCCTTGACCTGTTGCAAATCCTGCATAATCTCAGTGCTCGCAGACCGCGCATCGATAATCATAGACTGTCTCTTGTGTCCGCCAACACTGACTGGAGACGACACGGCGCTAAGAACGCTGTCCAGCAGACTGGCTTCGCGCTCTTCGACACCTTGCTCCTCGACAGTCGCCAAGCCTTCATGTCGTTGCTCAGGCTCCAAAGGCGACTGCGCTGGAATAGGTGGTCTGTGCACGGATTTTGTTGTGGTCGACGTGTTTTGCGTGCGCAGACTCGAGATGTCGCTGGACACTGAGAGCGGCGGCAGGCCAGTGAGCAACGGCGTGTCGAATACACTCTTGTCGCTGCCAAACAGCGATGGCGGCGCATTGCTCGACTGCGTTGTGTCGTTCGAGTGCTTGGAGTCGCGAGACATCTGCGTGTTGCTCCTCTCCAGGGCCCGCACGCGTCCTAGCTGGCTCGATGCCGGGCGTCTAAACAACGGCGAATGGCTGTCCTGCTGCGCGCGGTATCCGTGAGCTGGCGTCAGGGGCACGAGCCGTGGCTGGCTCATCTCTGACGCGTTGGCGCTGGTTGCTGATGACACGGTTGCTCTCGATGGCGTTGCCGATGCAGAGACGTGCACTGATTCAATGACGCCGATGTTCTGCTTTGCGCTCATAGCCGGCGTATTCACTGAGCTGTCCGTGCCTGTATTAGTGCCTGTTCCTGCAGACCCGCGTGCATGAGTTGGAGTACCACCGATGGAACCAGAGATCGGTGGCACTGGACCCATGGACGTGTCGCTGGCCTCGCTGCGCTGCTGCCACTCCTCGATACGCTCGCGGATCTGAGCCACCTTGCGCGACTTTGGCGTCAGCGGCACACGCGCTCCAGCAGACAATACCGAGGCAGGAGTGGCGTCTGAACTTGACGATGACGAAGCGTTGCCAGACTGCGATCTGCTGGCGACCTCGCGCCGTGCATGCTCCCAGCGCTCGAGAACTGGCGTGGCCTTTTTGCTGCCAGGAGTCGTGGGCCGAGAGAAATCGCCGCGATGAGATGACATGGCCGATTTGGGCCGTGCACCGCTGCCATTGCCATTACCGGCAGATGCATCGTCTGCAAGTTCCTGTCTGGCTTGCTGTTGCTGCCGCTGCTCAAACTCTTCGCGGATGCTACTTACGCGCGACGATCCCGTGCTCTCGCTCCGCGTGTGCATCTGCCGCCGACGCGCGCTGCGTAGCTCAGCTGGTGTCGATGGGACTGGCGACGAGTTGGCATCGGAAAGCACAGATGCCAGAAATCCAGACTGTGATGGTCGCGAGCTGGCCACCGAAGCCGATCGCCGTCTTGAGTCGCTGCGCTTGATTTTTGGCAGCTCAGCTGCTGACTCTGCTTGAGGTGCCGTTTGTGGCACTTCGTCGTGTATCTGCTGCTGCTCATTGTCAGTATCTCTTGTTGCTGCTGCCAAGCCAGCTCCGACCGACGACTCGGACATGACCTGCGACGAGTTGTGTCGCGAGCCCACGCTTGGCTGGTAGGCAGAGTCGACTGTGCGGTGCATTCCAAGAAAGGTTAGCTCGTAGGTAGTGTTGGAGCCAGCGTTGGACGGCGAGTAAGCAGAGCTGAGCGTATAAGCGGGACTGGCAGCAGACGACACGACAGACGACGGGTTGCGCTGCTTGCGATGCCAGATGCGCGTGTGTGTCGCGCTTTCTGGCGGATGGTACTGCGGCGACACGCGCTCGTACAGGTACTCGGGAACGTTCTCTGCCTGAGTGTCGCTGATATGAGCCATTCCAGCTTGCATGCCGGTAGTGCCTGTAGAGCCGCTATTGCCATCGCCGCTGCTGCTCGAGACGATGTTGCTGCGGCCGACAAACGGATTGAGGAACTGCAGCGCACCACCCTCTGGCGGTGGTGGAATCAGAGGCACCTTGAGGTCATCGGCGCTATGCAATTGCTGCTGCTGCTGCTGCTGTTGTTGTTGTAATTGCTGCTCGAGTCGCATGCGCTGGCTCTGGAGCTGCTGCAGCGTTATGTGCTCAGTGCTGCTACCAAACGAGCGCGACCTGCTGTGGCTGTTGTAGGACGAGCCGCCGGCATTGGGGTTGCTGCTGCTGCTTCTGCGGCTGCGCGGGTCGTTGCCATGGGTAACTGAGTCATCGCCATGCGACACCGTTGTGGCCCGACGGCGACGGCCAGGACCAGGCGACGACGTCGTCGACAGATGCGACGGCGTGCGTGGCCGCAAAGGTTGCTGCTGTTGATCAAGCATACGCGTAGGCGTCGGTGATCTGGTAATCAGTGTTGGTGTGCGAGCTAGGGTCTCCGGCGGCGGCACGTGCACGTCGTATTTGGGCCGCGACCGGTGCGTGTGAGCAGAGTCTGGGCGGCTGACAGAAGAAGAGACACTGGCGTCGTCGGCCTTGCTGCTGCCGTCGCTGCGGTCGATCCTGAGCGCAGTGACGCCCTGTGACCGCGCCACGGCCTGCGACCAGCTGCCACCAGCGTCCTCGTCGATCTCAGCTATGGGCTCGAAGCCACCTGGACGTGGCGGTGTAGCAACGTCTGAGCTTGCATGTGCTGGACTTGTAAAGCTGAATGGCTGGCCGCCAAACAGCCCCGAATCGCGGTCCTGTGTGGACGACGGCGTCGTAGCCTGGGACCACTTGCCCCGAGCGCCCCCATTTGCCGACTGCAGTGAGTGCGCTGACTCTGTTGACTGCGATAGAGGCGCGCTCGAGTTGCCAGACTCGTTGTCTGCGTCGCTGGCTGCGTCGCCTGTGTCTGCAGCTATACTGCGACGCGGCTGCATGCGTGAGGCTCTCTGCATGTCGTCGAGTGTGACGCTGTGAGGAGATTCTGACAATGAACTGGAGCCTGGCGACCTGCTTTTGCTGCTGTAGCTGCTGCTGATGCTATTCGGATTTTCTGGCGATTGCTCAAGTTGGCTGCTGTGCGATGCAGCGATTTTCCTCCGCTGGCGATCGCCTGGGCTGCTAGCCCTACTGGGTCTGCTGCTTCTGCTGCTTTTTTGCGATGCTGGGCTGCTTCTGGCGCCTTCTAAGCTTGGCAGCGGCTTTGGAAGCGGCGGCATCTGCGTTGTTCTGCGTAGCTCTGCGCGGCTCTGGTCAGCGCTCGCGCTCTTGATAGGCTGCGGCTCAAACGCTGGCCTGGCTATGCCCGGCATCGACAGATGCACGTTTTCTGGCAACCGCCCGCTGCTGCTGGTAGACACGTTGGCCGACGATGGCGGGCTGGGCGAGGAAAACTCGATCGTATGGTGGTGCGAGTACAGTGATCCTGAGCTGCCCTCTGTCGTTGTGGCTCCCGATGTTGGTGCTGGCGCTGCCAGAATCACTGGCGTAGCGTATGACGTTCGCTGCGGCGGTGTAATGGCTGCTGATGCTGGCGTAGCTGGCTCAGATGACGTCTGCCTCTGTGACCGTGACCGTGACCGCGACCGTGTCTGTGTCTGTGTCTGCGACTGAGACTGAGACTGAGACTGAGACTGTGCAGGATAGCTTCCTAGCAGCGACATGAGCTGCTGTCTGTCGCCTGCTGACTCCATTGGCACGCGTTGCTGCTGTTGCTGCTCGCTGTCTGACAAGTCGTTAATGCTGCTGGACCTGCTGCTGATGCTTGCGCTTGTGCGCTTGCCTCGAGCCTTGTCAGACCGATATGAAGCCATGTTCTATTAGTGATTATAATGTATTTATTTGGCGATCCACTTTTCGTGAATTTTTTTGATTTGTGCGCAGTGCACCGAGTAAATAATCGTATATCTACAGTCAATAATTATAAAAAAAAATATATATATAGTGTGTATGTATAAAAGTTGGAATAAAACACAATACATTAGCAAAATAGTTTTTATTAACAAAAAAGACAAAATAGTAAGGAAAACAGGGGACGGGAAACAAAAAATCTCAATTGCTGCGTCAGCTCTAGACTAAAAGTAAACAGTAAATAAAGTATAGAATATATAGCAGTAACAAGCGGGAAAGAAAGTGACTTTACCTTGACTTGATATAAATCCTTAAAAGATTGTTTTTCTGTAACGCAAATATATATATGTATATATTTCTTGTGTCTGTGCGCAAAATATTAGCACTTAAAAAAATTAAAAAGAAAACTTTTTGCTCGCAGTTATAACGCAAGAGAAAAAAAAGTATATAAAGGAAAATTAGTAACAATAAACAAAATAATAACAGTAAACAGAGCCAAGAAAAACAAAAAAAAAAAAAGAAAGGTTGTTGGCAAAGCAGTCAGAGCACAAAAAGAAATCTTGCACTTCTGCAACTCGTTTCTTTTTCTTTGAGTGTTATTATTTTTTGGGTTCCTTTGCACTATACATTGTTTTGGCTGCATTAATTTTCCCTTTTTGTAGTTTTTCGTGAATGTTGCTCCTCCCTTATCCTTTTTGTTTGTTTGTTTTCTTTTTTTTTTTTTTTTTTTAAAAGCAGCTCACAATATTTATTTTTGTTTCTTCATTGCTTTTAAATCACGTGCTGGGCGTGTTGATCAGTCCTAGCCTGTTTTCTTATTTGTTTTGATTCTGATCAGCCTTTTTTTCTGAAAAAAAAAAATTTTTTTTACATATTTTTATTTACGAAATAAAGCTCAGTTTCTCGATCCAAAACATCACCTTTTCTCTTCCTTTACCTTTTGTTTATTATTTCACACTTTTTTCAATATTATCTTGCATATAATAGGTAAAGTATTAATATCAAATGACAACTTTTATTCTTATTAGTCTTTTTTTTTGGTTGATTGTGATGTTTGTACTTGAGTAATTTGCGTCTGAATTACATTTGGTATTGGGTTTTTAGGCTGGAGTCCTCGCCGGGACTTTACACAAAGGCCTTTAGATCATATGAGGACACATTTTTTTATTTTGCTGAACCCATTCTTTAGACTATCTATTTTTTTTGTGTAGAAATACGCAAAATAAGCGACATTTTGTTGAATCCAATAGTATAATTCACTAAACTGCGTTATTTATTTATTGATTTATTTCTCGGTTTTTTTTCTTAGTTTTTATAGCGCTTAAAAACATCGTTTATTTGTGGTAGACTGCTAAAGTCTTTTCAAAGGCAAGTATTATACTTTTTTTTTGTTCTCTTGTCTACTGTTTGGTCTTTTGTTTTTTTTTCCTATGATTAAAACCAATTCTGCTACTTTGCTGAACTCTCTATGTTGACTAACAACTTATCACCAAGATCTATGAGGATCGAAAGCCCAATTGTAAAGAATTATAAGCCGACTTTTTTTTTTAATTTTAAATTCACAAATTACTAAACAGTAATCGTTCTCTTTTTTTTATTGCTACTGTAGGTAAATAGATAGCGTCTGATTGACACTGCTTTTATGTAACATTGTTTTTTTCAGTAATTATTTTATAAATAAATCCATTCTACAATCAATGTTTCAAAATAAATTGTTGCTCTGAATTTAGCCGCTCTGCGACAAACTCCTTGGTCGGATTTGTGATCAGGCTTTGCGAGGGAATGATGCGGAGCTCGAATCCGCGGACCATCTCGCAGGGCCGCGTGCCTCGTACCAGATTTTCTGGAGCAGGTACGCCTGTACTCAGCTGGAACTTCTGCGTGGCCTCCATAATGCCTGCCTGCGTGGCCGTGGCCAGCTCGCAAGCCCTTGCCAGGGATCCTAGACAACCGGCAAACCGTGGAGCCAGAGACGCGTGTCTGGCCAGCATCAGGGCAGCAAAGAAATCGCCTGACCCAGTAAAGTAGCCTTTGAGGCGTGGAAACGCAATGGAGAATTGGTCTTTAAGTCCGCTCAATGGATCCATCTCCGAGCCAACCAGGTGAAGAGTCGCACCACCGTCGTCCTGCAGCTGCGTCGATGTAATAACCACGTTGGGAACACCAAGCTGATGCATCTTGTCACAGGCACTTCGAGCATCACTCAGCGACCGAATAGCGATGCCTGTCAGCAGCTCAGCCTCGAACTGATTCGGCACCACCATGTTGGCCAGCGGGCAGAGCACGTCACGATATAGCTCAATCAGCTCCTCAGGCACATACAGCGCGCCGTCGTCGCCCATGACAGGATCCAAGACAAACTTGAGTTCCGGATTGGCTTTTAGCAGCCGACGGGCGATAGTTTCGACTGCTCTGACGTTCTCGCTGTTGCCAATGTACCCGGTCAACAGATGCGTGTAGCCGGTGTCCAGGTGGTTTGCGTGCAGGCCGTCAAAGAGCTCCAAGACATGTGTAGCGGCAAACCTCTGGCCTTTAAAGCTGTTGTAGCCGGTATGGTTGCTGAACTGAACTGTGTTTATCACATCGACTTCGTGGCCTAGAAGCTGTAGCGGAAAGGTTGCTGCGCGGTTGCCGACATAGCCGGATACTACGTGTGACTGGATAGACAGCACGCGTGTACTGATATTGCCGTTGCATTCATTCGAGCTGCCCGACATTTTTTTTCTTCGAAAAAAAAAGGAAAATAGAAAAAAAGAAATTGCTTTGCTTGTTTTATTCGAGATAAGAAAGTGGAGAAAAGAAGATAGAAATCAGAGTTGTGTGTAACTCCAAGAACAATAGAACAATTAGTTCCGCATTTAAACAATGCTATATGCTTTCTTTTCTGTGTATCTAGCTAGCATACTCATTAAATTGATAAAAGGTTTTTGCTTTTCAGTGTTTCTCATCTTTTTTTTTTTTGACCAAAACGATTAGAAAATATAAAATTATTATCATTTAGCCTGAAAAGAAAATAAAAGAAACAACGAAAAAAAAGAAAATAAGCGGAAAGTCGTTAATTTGTAATGGAACCAGAAAAAAAAATAAAGAGAAAGTAGAGCTTTGGCTTACTTCAAAACTATCAAAGGTAAATGACTAGCGACGGAAAGGAGAGGCATTGGCACCGCACTTCTTGCATGGCTTGCACTTGCCAGCGGCAATCGAGCCCTTAGGAACACGCTTGCACTTGCCCGAGGGGCTGCCAGAGCTCGAGGGGCCGTTGGTGTTTGCGGGTTGCGGAGCAGAGTGACCAACTGGCTGGGGAGTGGTGCTCGAGCTGCCGTTGTTGTTGACAACGGTGGTAACGGCAGGGGCCACGGCCTGGGGAGCACTGGACGACTGAGCGGAGTGGCCGACAGGAGTAGGCGACGCAGCAGCAGGAGCAGGGCTGCCACCCTGGGGAGTGGCGCCAAGGGACTTTGAGCCGCTGCACTTGAGGTCATAGAGAACGGGCTTGTAGCCAGACATGGGCGCAGCATAGTTGATTGTGTAGAAGCCACCGGGGTTGGCAACTGCACCACCGCAAACGGTGTAGCCTTGACCCAGGATGTTGGCGCGATGGCCGGGGGAGTTCATCCAGGCGGTGGTCAGCGAGTCGACGTCGTCGAAGCCTGTGCCCAGATTCTCGCCAGCGGTGCTGTAGTCGAATCCAACGGCCTCGAGACGGCCACCGAGTGCGTATGTCTGGGTTCCGGGCTTCTCCATGTGGTCCATAACACCGGTGCTTCTCTGGTAGTCGCTGTGGCGCTGCGAGCTGGTTTCGAGCTCTCTGACCCACTTGAGAGTACTGAGGCCACGCTTTGCGCGCTCAACGTTGGTGGCGCAGCAGAGATCCTGGCCTACGGTGGGACCAACAGAGCTCTGTGCGTTGATCGAGCTGATAGTGGCGGCAAGCACAGCAATGGCGGAAACGAGCTTCATTGTTTACGGACAAAGTACGTTTTATGGGATAAATACGTCTTTTCGTGTAAATTGGGGGAAACGAGATAAAAAGGGAAGTAGTAGGTTGGGCTTAAAATTTACTGTGTTTACAAAAACAGGAGCTTGGTAACAGGGAGAGGTTGTTTTCGCGCAAAAAGAAAATAGGAACAAACTTTGAGGTGAAGGCACAGCCTGACGCACCAAATAAAGGGTATATGTTGGGGTTTTTTTTGCAACTAACAAGAAAGAAATGGAGGAAATAAGGGGAAGAGCGAACAGCTAGTTTCTTTTTTTTACTTGCTTGCTTCAGACACAGAAGAGAGAGAAAAAAAAGAAAAAAAGACTGATAGAAATGAAAGGTTGTGGAATAATAACGCTAAATGTAAGCACAAATAAATTTGTATAGGTAAGGAAAAGAAAAGAAAAAGGAAAAGGGAAAAAAAGAGAAGAGCTTTTTAACGGGACCGACACGCGCAGACCGACAAGTATTTGAATGTCTACAGTTTTCTTTCCAAAGCTTCTTCTCTCACAGCCCATTTCATTTTGAGCGATGCACAAAACCATGTGCGTGTGCTTGGAAATGTCTTTTTGGGCGTGAGTGTGTGTGTGTATGCTGCTGTGTTTGTTGTTGTTTTTGTTGGAAAGCAGAAGTATGAGCAGCAGGAACAGGTTGGGTGCGCTGAAAAAGACATCAAAAAGGAGGAAAAAGAAGGGAATGTAAATGTTTGAAAGATGTCTGCAAGTGAAAAAATAAAATTCTGTTCCGGTTCGACCCCACGGTCTGCAGACCGCCCCCATCCTTAACGGTTTAGAGTGCGCTGAACTATCAAAGAAACGGCGGTTTCCAATATGTAGAAAAAAGGGTGGGTGAATCGTATTTTTTTTTTCTTGTTTATTTGCCCATTCGCAAACCGCATGTCTGCAAATCCACTGGCCGAGACAAGACACCCTTTACGAAGAAGAACAAGAATTAAAAAACAAAAACAAAAACAAAAACAAGTGGTTTCAAAGTACGAGCGACAACCTGTGCATTCATTTTTTTTTGCTTTTGTAATTGTAATTGCGAGAGATTTCGTATAAAAAAAGAGCGATCTACCACTTGTCTGCCGATCACTGCTGCAAAGGCTGGAAAGAGAGAAAAAGAAAGCCCGCAATGCATTGAGAAAGAGCACAAAAATAAAATAAAAAGAGCATCTTTTCCAAAATAAAAAAAAGCTCTTGCTGATTTCTTGCTTGCTTGGCTGCTCCTTTGTCAAAATAACTTTATAATTTAAATAGGCTGGACCATCTTCTACCATGTTTGTTGTAAAGTTAAAAAGACATAAAGTCCTCCTTGGCGACAAACAGGGCTTCTTAGCAGTTTCTTTTCTCTGGAAAAAAAAACACCTTTTTATTTTTGTTTTCAATCTCATGAAAAAGAAAAGCATATATATATAAATTGGTGAATTGGTGTTGTCTTTGTGCATTTATTGTGTCTTTTCTAAAGCCTCTAGCTTGAAAAGCAAGAAATAGAACAAGTATTAGATGAATTCACCTTTTTCACAACTTTTCTCTGCCTTGAAAAGGAAGCAGAACAATATGTACATGCGCTTAGTTCGCAATGTGTGAAGAGCATTTTTATTGACATGCTTTAAAATGAGAGAATGCGAGTATGAGCGTGTGCAATGGGGGGATTTATATGGCAGATCCGATAAATGCACATATGTTCAGCATGCCTGTAAAATTTTCAACTCGAAATGATATAAAAAAAAGAAAGAAATAACGTGCATGACTATGCTAGAGCTTTTTTTTACAATACATTGCAAAAGCTATGAGAAGCTGTGGGGTAAGGACAAACCGCATGTCAATTTTTTGTTTATGCTGTCAACGGTCTGAAAGAACATTCTTTTGGACAATTTTTTTTATTTGATTTGATTTGTTTTATTAGTAGCAGTAGTATCAGGAAAGGGATAGAGAAAGACGGTATTTTGTTTATTAATTTTTTCATGATGGAATGGGTGAGTAGATGATGGCAGGCAGCGAGTTCAAACCTCCTGTTGCCTGGTTAGAGTTGTATGAGCTGCTGATAGGCGACAACTTTACTGGGTCTTCTTCACTTCCTCCTCCTCCTGAAGAAGAAGAAGAAGAAGAAGAAGAAGGGGATGATGGTGATGGCAATGGTGACACTGGCGATGAAGCTACATACTCGGTTACATAGTCTACTATTGTAACTACTTTAACACCAGGCCCACCCACAGTTGGACTGGGTCCTCCTGTATCTCCTGCCGTATCTCCTGATGCTGTTGTTGCTGTAGGACTTCCTGATTGCATCGACTGGATATATGGTGGTGGAGTGACCTCTGTAGCATGTGTGTTTCCACATCCGTTTTGCTGAATCTTTGGAGCACTGGGCAGACCGTTAGGAAACGCAATCTTGATAGCTGTCTCATTGCCTGGACATAGCGGAATGGTTAGAGGATCAGGCGTGTTGGCATCATCTGCATAGCTCGCAAAGTCGGTTACCCAGAACTGGCCCGATCGACCTGCTCCCAAAAAGGTAAAGCTCAGGCTCAGCATATTGTCCAGCTGGCCCTGAGTCTGCGAAAACACGACAAATGCGTTATAGACGTCATGAGTGCTGGATACAATGTTCTCGCCTACTGTTTCAAAGTCGAATCCCCGGCGCTTTATGCGCTGACCAAGTGGTCCTGAGGGTCCATAGTTGCTCATGTTTGTTGCACTATTGGCCTCGTAGCTGTGCGCCTGCGCAGCGGCTATTAGCTGCGGATGTAGAGCAAGTGGCGGAAGACACGAGTCGTATCTGCGCGAGTTGATCAGACAGATCATCAAATTCAGCTCGTCTTTGGTCATTCCCTGGATGCCTGAATCGGCTGCGGCAACATAGGGAGTTTTGCTATCCCATTTTGTCACTGTCTCGGGTATATTCAGGTTTTTTATATAGGGGACGCTGCCTAGCGACGATGAAAAATAAAACTGCGTGTCGTTGGTCCTGCCATTGTCAAAGTAGATGTCGCCAGAAGAATAAACGGGCGAAATATCTGCAAAATGCTGATAAGGAAATGCTTTGTTGTTAATTTCGCTTGTTTTGCCCTGCTCGTTGGTTATGCCATCTGGATAGACCCAGTTGTAGAATGTCTCATTTGCTGGGCATGCTGGAAATAGGTCGCTGTCATAGCTCAATGGATTGACTGGAATTCCAAATGCCTGGACATAGTAGTTGTTATAAAGTCCAGCTCCAAAAAACATATAGCTGTCACTAGCCAACTTCTTTGCAGTACTCTCGGTATTTTGAAACTCCCAGTAAGCAAATGTTGGGTTATTAGTTGTTTGCAGCAAGTTTTCGCTTACCTCGATCCAGTATGTGCTGTTGTACTGAAGGACAAACGTCGAGTCTGTCACTTTATTATCAACTACTTGCAAGTTTTTGTCTGCGAGATGCTTTGCCCTTTCTTGGGCATACCTTATCAGCTGCGCATCTAAAGCCATGGGGGCTATTCCCTTGTCAAATCGAAATTTGTTTGCCAAACAAAGCATGTTGTTTATCCCATTGGCGCTCAGTCCATTTGGCCCCGACGGTGCCCGTGCGACATAGTCTGGAGACACCATTATATAGTCTGGCACATTATTATTTGCACCTGTTTGTTCTCGTTTATATTTTGCAACATCTAGTCCAAGCGCACAGGCCGATACAGCTATTAAAAGTGCAAGACTTTTAACAGTAAAAAGCCTAACAAACATTTTCTTTCAAGAAATAGCTTTTATAAGTGTTTATAAAAAAAATTACACCAATATAACAATAAAAATAAAATGTAAAATAAGACAAAAATAAAGTCGCAATACCAATTAACAAAAAAAATATATTTGTATAAAATATTTGTCAAAAAAAAAAAACAAATGAGAAAGGAGTAAAAAAAAGGTGAACCAAAATAAAAATTTCTTTCCAAATAATTGTTTAACCAGGGAAACCTGAAATATAAAAGAAATTTAACAAGAAAAGGTAAAAAAAAAGAGGACTAGTTTCCTTTTAAATAAAAGAAACTGTTTCCGCTTAGTTAAAAGAATGAACAAAAGAAAAAAAACAACTGTAAAAAAAAGGATTTTTTTTATATTCTTTTTTATTTATTTATTTATTATCGAGCCATTTTTCAAAAAAAAAAAATTGGTTTGTGTTAAAAATAAAAGGTAAAACATTTTTTATAAAATAAATGTTTTTTTCCCTCTTTTTTAAACATTTTATTCATACATTTTATAACACGCATAAAAAAGCTCAGAATGCGAGGTGATTAGATCCAACATTTATATTATTCATACTCAATTGTTATAAAGTCTAAAGCCCAGGAGGCTTGTCCTTTTTTTTTACCAAGTAAATGTGGCACATGGCAACATAGACCTTGTTATCTATTGTTCAGAAAGGGAAACCGGGCTTTAAAATTGGTCCGCGAAATAAAATTTTGCGCATAGCTAACAATTGCTTTCTCTGTATAGATTTTATAATTTTATTGGCAAAGAGGCGCAGTCTGCTCTGCTCTGTTCTGTTTTGATTCTTTTTTTTCTACTAGAGTAGAGGCGAAATTGTATTGTATTGTATTTTATTTTTTATACTCTTAACCATCGTCTACAAACATACTGTTTGTTTTACTATATAAATCATTGGCAAGAGGGCGGGGTTTTTTTTTTTCCTATTCAGGTCCTATCCTAACTAAACACAGTAAAAAAAAATACAGGGTTTTCATATCTTCTTTTTTATTTTTAACGATTATTACTATCCTAAATTTTACGACGCGACATCCATTTATCATCTATTTATATTCCTTGCAAATGATTTTCAAGTCTCTTCTTCATCGTTTGAACGCTACTGCTACTGCTCCGTTGGTTGCAAGACCACCGTTATATGCAAGCACTCGTGTTGATCTGGGCTTGCGCTGGTCGTCAGGCGTAGTCAACAACGCTCATTCATCATCATCGTCATCATCCTCATTTTCATCGTGCTCAGCTACTTCATCACTCTACAGCGACACAGTGCCCATATCGCAAAAGGAAGAAATAATGGATGAGGTGTACTGCAAAGTAGCCGATCGCTACGACGCAGTGATAGACATTTTGTCAGTGTTTATGAACACTATGTGGAAGCGCAATTTTGTCAAGCAAATAAAGCCCCAGCCAGGAGCTTTAATGTTGGATGTAGCGGGTGGAACCGGCGAGATCGCAAACCATTATTTGCAGTACCAGGATAAAGTAAACAGAGACAAGACGTCTTCTGTCAAGATAGTCGACTATAACCCGCATATGCTGCGAGTTGGCATGAAGAGACTGGGCAATTCGGAGTGGATGAGAGATGGAAGAGTTTCTTTTGTCCAGGGCAATGCCGAGGACCTCGATGGCATTGCTGATAGCTCTGTAGACGTTTACAGTATTTCTGCGGGTATGCATAATTTGCCGCATCCTGAACGTGCTCTAAAAGCTGCTTATCGTGTGCTGAAACCCGGTGGCACCTTTGCATGCCTGGAGTATGGCCATGTGGATGCCCCTGTTATTGGCCCTATCTGTCGCTGGTATATGGACAATGCTGTGCCTGTTCTGGGCGGATGGATTGCCGGCGATAGCGCTTCTTATGAAAGATTGGCTAAGAGCGTTCGAAACTTTCCGCACCAAAAAGTCTTTGTTCAGGCTATCAGAGATGCCGGGTTTGTCATGCCTGGAAACGGATATCAGGTGTTTCAGTGGGGAATGATGGTTGCTTATATCGGCGCGAAACCCAAAAACTAGCAATATTT
The DNA here is from genome assembly GCA_027478445.1 of Coemansia asiatica. Lineage (NCBI taxonomy): Eukaryota > Fungi > Kickxellomycota > Kickxellomycetes > Kickxellales > Kickxellaceae > Coemansia > Coemansia asiatica. The sequence continues at coordinate 43,780 of JANBOH010000092.1, forward strand.
TTAATGAGAAAATTTTTTTCTTTATTTTTATTTTATGACAATAACAACGACGGGGGTTTTTTATTTTTATTTTTATTTTAGAACATCCATGGGTAAACAAATACCTGCGTCCAGAAAACGTCGTTTTGACTGCGTGTGCTATTGAGCATTCTTCCGAATCCCACTTGCGTATAGTTGCCAACCATATTGGCATAGTGCAGTGGGCTATTGGTCCACATTTCCATGGTTTTCTCAACAGTTTGCGAGCCAAAGGCAATGTTTTCAGCGACGCCTGACCAGAGAATACCAGCCTTTGTTGCCCGTTGCCCAAGCGATCCATTTATGTCATCGTGGGTCATCTGGTTTATCGACGCCTGGTAGTTAGAGTGGTCCTGTGCCATCTTGTCGGCTCTTGGGCTCCGTTCTATCGCTGGCTTGTTGGCTTTTTTGCGAATGTCGTTGAGAATGTAAAGCATTTGTTCACGCCAGTCATCGTCATCATCATTATCCTGACGGTTTTTTGATGGTGATGCTGCTACAAAAAGTGGCCTCTGACGATGCTGAGCTTGTGCAACAGATAGACGATGATTTCTGGATGCAATGGCATCGGTGCTGCTCAATGACAGCGCAAAAAGTAGTAATAAAGATATGATCATATTCATGAATTAGTTTTTTTTAAGTGTAATTTACAGGGGAAAAAAACATGTAAAGACAGTATTTACGGGTTATTAAAAAAACAGGTCTATTTATAATAAAATATTGATATCGTTAGTTTACTTTATAAATTTACAATATTATACGTTGTTTTAAATCATGCATTCTAATCAAGTTTTAATGCATCTTCAAATTAGAAATCAAGACATCAAGTCCTAGATTCAGGGTCTGCTCAATTTATAGTTTTATAAAAACTCTTGGCAGTTAATGCATGAAAACAACTGAAAAAAAATCCCCGTTATCAGAAGCAACAGTAAACAGTTATGAAAAAAATCTCTGAATCAAACCTGCTGCGCAAAAAAAAAAAAAACTAACCAAATTGCATATAAAACAATAGAGAATTGCAAGTAATACTCGTCATATTCTCACTTCAGCAATTTTCCATTTCTTTTATATCCTGCATTATATACATATTTTTTTTCTTATTGAAATGAAACCGATTACATCATTTGCTTTTTTTGCATTGAGTCAGTTGTTGTTTTCAGCAGCTTTGGCCGACACGTATCAGCGCTCACCATGCAATGTGGTTCATTGGACCAGAATGCTTGAAGGACGGATTATAGTCGAGGGAACAGACAAAAAACCCATTGACATAGAGAACTTGGTAAGTTTTTTTTTTTTGTCATGTATTATGACCATGCCTAACTGGCATTGCAAATCTTAGTAAAAAATGATAAATTAAAAATCCTTTTTCTATAGTTTTTTTACGAGCACGACCTGCCGCCTAACCATAGAATCATTCATACATACGACGACGAAGCGACTGACCGCCGACCCGACAGACTGAGCATCTATGTCGACCGCGAAAACATATTTCTAAGTGCCTTTTGCTCTTAATCAAGAAAGAAAACTTTAAAGCTCAGACACACAAAATTAATTCACCCTAATCCCATCTAGTGATCATTGGATGGGGGGTAATGACATCATCATGACTGTGTAAAAGAACTGAACAAAAAAAAAAGCTTAAAAACTGGGTCTTTCAAGAACACTTTTTTATCTTTGCTTCTTCAAGTCTTTTTTCTTTTTTATTTTTATAATAAATCATTTTTAGCACCAATACATAAACTGTAAAAAAACGCTTTCTATTTACCCAAGCCTATTTATTTATTTATTTATTTATTTATTTATTTATCTACAACATTATCCCTTTTTTTAAAAAAAAAAAGAGTTGCTAGATGGCAGCCGGCTCTATTTCCTCGTCGAAGAGCCCGCCATTAGAGACAACCAGAAAGAAACAGCGCAAAAACAACTTTCCAGCCAAGATGTCTTCACCCATGCATATCTCGACTACACCCAACTGCGCATCGGCAATGAGCGCAACCGACCTTCCTGCGCAGACACATGAGCAACAGGAGCAACAGATGCCGCGTATGCTTTTAGACACCGATCCTATTGGCATTGGCATTGCAGTGGACTTTGATAGCGCGCCAGAGGATATCCGTGCTGGTTTGTTGCAGATAGTCAACAGCCATAACGTTGGATACTTTTATCGGCAAGATGGCAGTAACGCAATGAGAAGTGGAGGCGCACTGTGGACTGTGCGTTTTGAGCGTGTGGATGCAGCAGCGGAGTACCAGTTTTTTGGCTGGTCGTTTGAGATCAAGAGTAGAAAAAGCCAAAACAACAGTGGTATTGATGTGGTGGTCAGGTATCGCAGACCCATTGATGCATTTAGAGCACTGGGCCAAGTTTTGACAGCAGCGCGGGCAGCCGAAATATCTGGCACTGAGAGCACAGCAGAGCTGAGTATTGCTGAAACCGCGCAGTTCGAGACTCTGGCTCTGATGATAGACTGCAGCCGCAATGGTGTGCTTTCTGTGTCTAGCATCTGCGCGATGCTCAGGAACATGGCGCTTATGGGATACAACATGCTGCAGCTGTACACCGAGGACACGTACAAGGTACCTGATGAGCCGTTCTTCGGGTACTTGCGTGGCGGATACACGCAGGACGAATTGCGTGCAGTCGACGACTATGCGTTCAACATGGGCATCGAGGTTGTGGCATGCATCCAGACGTTGGGTCATCTGGGCCAGATGCTGCAGTGGCCGAGGTATGCTGGGCTGCGCGATACCAACGAGGTGATTTTGAGCAGGATGCCTGAGACTTATGAGTTTCTGGAGAAGCTGATTCGCACTGTTAGCATGCCGCTAAGGTCAAGACGCATCCACATTGGCATGGACGAGGCGTACGGCGTCGGCGAGGGCCGGTTCCGGGCACTGTTTGGCGCGCAGGAGGGCACCGCGATATTTGTCGAGCATCTGGCGCGCGTGCACGCGATATGCGGGCAGCTGGGGCTGCGGCCAATGATCTGGTCCGACATGCTTTTTTGCCTGGCTGCCAAGAGCAATGCGTTGTATGCGTACTACGACCAGTCGAACAACCCTGCAGAGGCATTTAAAAAAGTCGAGGGCATCCCGCAGGACATCGACCTTGTGTTCTGGGACTACTACCATACGCAGCCTGAGATCTACGTGCGCAAGATCCAGCAGCACCGCGAGCTGGGCTGCGACAGTCCGTGGATGGCCGGTGGTGCATGGACGTGGAGCCGGCTCTGGTGCTACCTGCCGTTTTCGTTCGAGTCGAACCGCGCCAGCCTGGTTGCGGCCAAGTCGCCTGCGGGCAGAACGTCGAGCTTTATGCTGACCATCTGGGGCGACGAGGGCAACGAGTGCGACTTTTTCTCTGCTCTGCCCGTGATACTATATGCTGGCAACCACGCGTACACGGATAGGACGGAGATCGACGCGACGTTTATGGAAAACTCTTTTGCTGCTATCTGCGGCGGCTCCCTGGGTGACTGGATGCAGGCCAGCAGGCTCGACGAGATCCCGCAGGAGGACAAGATGATGGATCTGCGTGCCACTCTGCCGTCCAATATGAGCAAGTGGATCCTGTGGGAGGACCCGATGCTGTCGTTTATGAGCCCGCAGTACGCTGCGCTGGACCTCGAGATGCATTTTACGCAGATCGCTGATCGCTTGCTCGAGTGCGCGTTGTCGTCGAGCAACTCGGGCAGAACCGCTGCTCCTGGCTCAGCCGCAGCGGTCAGGTATCCTTTGAACCGCTTGCTCAGACTGCCTGGCCTGTTAGCACGCGTGTTATCGCTGAAGAGCCATTTGCGCGATAAGCTTGTTGTGCCGTATCGAGCTGACAATCGTGCTGCGCTTTTGCAGGTGGCAGAGACTAGGCTGAGGCCGCTGATCGAGGCGCAGAGGGAGCTGTGGCTATACCATCGCTCGCGGTGGCACCGCATCTACAAGCCCTTTGGCTGGGAGACCCTGGAGCTGCGCTACGGCGGCCTGACTGCCCGATTGCAGACCATGTATGACCGCATTGTCGCTTACTGTCTGCAGCAGCCTGGCTCTGTGTTACGTAGAAGCCGCGCCATCGGTGTCACTGCTGGCGTATCCCGTCATCCCGCGCTGCTGCCTCAGCCCACTGCTGGCTTTGCTAGATCGCGTAATCCAAGCAAGTTTAGCGAGAATAATGGCATTCAAGCTGCATCTGGCGATGCTGATGATGACAGTAGTCTGCCACTGATGCAGACTGCGTTTTCAGCGTCTTTGGCCAGTGTGCCTATGCTGCCTGGGCCGAGCATGGTTGCCGAGGAGGGATCGGGACTGAGCGTTGGCGCAGCGCCTGCCTGGCTGCCTGTTGCTGCCTCTGATAGTCCATCGGTAAATGGTGCACCAGGCGCATCAGGAATAGCTGCAACTGCGCCATTAGTTGCTGGATCTAATGGCCAAAATCAGAATACTGCTGCCGAGGGAGATGATATGACGGTGGCAGCTGGTGACACGTCACCTGTGTCTGCTCCTCCTCCTGTAGCTACTGTCAGTCTTGGATGGCCAGTCACTGCTGCAGTCACCACAGCCAGCGTGCCCGCAGTTACTACTATGGCTACTGCGCCAGCTGAGGGTGGTCTTGGTTTACAGACATCTCCGCCGCAGCCTATAGCTTCCACCACTATTCCACTTGGCGCTGGCTCTTTAGATACTCAGCAGCAGCAGCAGCAGCAGCAGAATCAGAATCAGAATCAGAATCAGAATCAGCAGCAGGCTTCGGATCTAATCATGACTTCGTTTCCGCAGCTATCAAATGCAGTCATTTCTTCAAGCAGCGACGCAGTTCCAGGTGCGGTCACTACCATCAATGCGCTTGGCGTTCGCGAGCTGGGCGGCGAAGGCGATTTCTGGCTACAGCCTGCACCTATGCTGCCACCGGAGCTGGATCCCATTTCAGGTATCCCAAGTGGTATTGGCTGTCTGGGCGAGGAAAGCGACGATATAGTGGACTGTATTCCAGAGCTCGAAGAAGACCTGCACTGTATCTACGAGAATGCGTATACCAGTTTGATGCTGGATTACGGCAGAGTCACTGCTCCTTCCAGATTAGGATAAAAAGAATTTATATACTTATTCGCATGTGTGTGCATTACAAATGTTTCTTTTAAAAAAAACCTTGGTTGGTGTTGTATAGAGACAAGTGGCTGAACAAGGAAATGCCACAGCTATAAAAGGATTTCTGTTACAGATAAACATTCTATTAATTTTTTTTTTTTAGAAAATGAAAATGTAAAAAAAACTCCGTTTAATCAAGCTAAAGTTTAATATTATGGAAAAAAAACCTTTATTTTAAAATGTTTAAACTAAAAAAGGGCTACGACGATCTTTTCTTTTTAGCTGGTTGCCTACGAAGTGATGGTCCTCCTTGTCTTCTCTGAATGTCTGCAGTGTGCCGCTGTCGTTTTGGAGTTATTAACTGAGCAACAGCAACAACAACAGCCCTGCGTTTTACCCTTGTGGTTGGCGATGACTGGGGACTTTCATTTGTGGTTGACAATGGCTGGGGACTTTCAATTATGACTGGCAACGACTGGGGGTTTTGAATTGTGCTGGGTGTTCGGAATTCTAATGGCCTGGTAGGAGAACTTTGGAGACCACTAATTGGACCTTCTTGCAAAAGCTTTATGTCCTCGTCATTCATAAAAAATTTGGCTGATTCGGAGTCGATATCATATTCGTACCCACTCTCAGAAGCCAAATCCGTAACAATGAACTTGCCTCGATCGAAGAAAAAGAAACAGCGCATCGCCTCGAGCATTTTAACTAAACCGGGAGGAACCTTGTCCTTGTCAACACCAAAATTAGCAAGCCAATCCTTGTCAAAAGATATACATGCGATCCGCATGAACCCAAGCGCTTCAAGCTGTCGATGGAAACCGAATCCTTGATCTTTCGCATTGTCTTTTTGAGTGGGGAAAATAGTCCGCAATGCATCAAGCACAACATAAAAAATGCTTTCAATGTCGTCAATGACAGTGCGAGTTGTGCTGCCGAACAGTGTGGAGATACTCATATATCTCGGCGTACCCGTGAATGGACCATTTTTTATTTCGTTTGATCCGACCTTCACCGAGTCATAACGCCATTTCTCGCCGACTATCTTCGATTCATCAGAACCAGAATAGTGATCTTTGGCATATCCCCAGTCGATGATTCGGGCGTCGGGGGTCTTGGTAGAATAATTAAATCGAACGGCGATATTGCCATCCGAAATGTCCCGATGAACAATACCAGAGATATTCGCGCTGATGAGGCTTGCTGTGGTCTGACAGACGATCAACCTGACGGCTTTTGTAAAAGCATTCTTATCGCCACGGTAAATGGTCGGTAATGCTTCACACAAAGAATCCCCGCAGTCCTCCATTATCACGAACTCCAACCGAAAGCCTCCAAAGTCTTCAATGAGTAAGCCCCGTCTAAACATTTTAGGAATGCCCTCGATTCCGTCCCTAAGCAGTATCTCGTATGCCGCATTTTCAGGCAGACGGTCTACCGAAGTCCACGACAGCTTGAGCACAGCTGCTTCTCCATCAAATTTCCCTGTAGCGATGTAAGCAACACGACCGTACAAACTAACTTCGCGATCCACAATTTTCTCAATGGCGAAGCGTCCAGATCCATTTTTCTTTACAGTGCCGACGGTTGCCATAACCGATTCCATCGATTTCCCCTTGCTTTGCGAAGCTGCTGATCGGGCAATGTCAGGCATAAATAGAGAAACGATGGTTTATCTGCAACACCGCAAATTTGGCCAAATTCGCCAGGTGATAGAGTAAGTAGGAAATAAAGATCCTTAAGTGTACGCTTAATAATTCCATCATCTCCTTTTTTCGCCATCATACGAAAGATCTGGCCGATTTCTACCCTTATCGACCTGTTGCGGGTAAATGCAAAGAGCGTTACAAATGGCCCATGCAGAAGGAGTATTGGCACAAACTTTCGTGTGATCTGCGTATTCCAAAGGTTGTATACGTAATCCAAAATCTGACCCATTGTTTGATCGCCAGGGTTTTCATCGATTTTACTTGCTTTAGCCTCAAGTACCATATGCACCGTGTGTATCGAGTTGGTTCTCGTCTCCTCATGGAAAAATGCAATATCAGGTTTAAGATCAATCCCCAAAATTTTAGTATCCTGGTAATCTTTGCGAATATATGGCATTTCAGGCACGCCAGAAGCACCGGCCTTAGTCTCCATTGAAGCTAGCATCTCCCAAAAGCAGGCTACAAGTTTCTTCTCATTTCTACCAGCGCCCTCAATAGCTTCCTTGTAGTTTGGATAATAATCCTCCACTGCGTCGTCGTTTTCGTTAACGGTCACAGTCCCACTTTTAACTATTGGTGAAATCTTACAAAGATAATCGAACAAGCCCTTGTGCCGAAAAATAAAGTTTTTGTATTTGTTGCCAAGACCAAGTTCCTCGAGAAAATCTTCAAAATTAGTGTCTGAAAGTTTAATCATAGACCTGACATATGCTTTACGTCGTTCAATAAGATCTTTGCGACGCTCAGGGTCGACTGAAGTTCGAGTTCGTTTAGCGGCACCAGATTCAACATAGCTAGTCGGACTGTGCTATAGAATTGGAAAGTATAGAAGAAAAAGCTGCTCAATTAATAACAAATTCTAGTAAAAAGAAAATAAAAACAAAAGAAATTGTTTACTAAAAAAAACTTACCCTTGCGCTTCCAGAGAGCGGTTGACTTCTCCTGCTTCTTGCAACACCCCCAGACTGAATACTCGGCAAATGACTTGAGGTCGCACCAGTTATATCAGCACTTTGCCTGCTAGACATTTTAGGTATAAAAAAGACGAATGGAATAATTTAAAAAGGAATTTTAGTTTTATTATTGTTGTTAAAAGAAAAAAAAACGGGAAAAAGCGAAAAGAAAAAGTTGAAAGCAAAGTTAGCAATTGCGCAGCATTGAGAACTTTTCTTTTTCCAAATATGCTAAACAAAAAAATCATCAATTTCAGTTTGGTGAATACACATGACCAATTAAGCTGATTGTGATTGACAGATTGTTGCGAACATGCGCTGATTAATCGTCGAAAACTGTAACTCTGATCAATCATACATTATCAAAGTTATTAGTTATAACGCGGAATTAACAGCAGTCAAACATACATGCGGTTGAGTATAAATACCAGTTATTTCCCTTAGTTTCTTTGGGTTTTTCTTCAACAACGTTTTTATAATAATATTCTAATAATTTACGTAACACAGATCCTTAACATAAATGTAAGTTGTTACGTAAATTATAAGAGTATTTATTATAAAACGTTGTTAAAGAAAAACCCTTGAAAGACTATGGAAATTCTTAAGTATTTATAGTAATCCGGTTATGCGCTGAAGTAGTGCTGTATATTAAAGCAACTAGTAACTATGATTAATCGCAGTTACAGTTTGTGACGATTAATCAGCGTGTGTTCGCAACATAAGTAATTATTTTTTCTGTCAAATACATACATATCAGGGAATAATATAACTTAATCACTGGCTTATAAGCTGGCGATATGACATTAAGCTACTAAGCTTATCTTGTAACTGAGCTTATTAGATGGTCTTGTGTTAATAATCATTGTACCAAAAGCTTATCTCCAAAACACGCATTAGATTTTTACACATAAAAAATATATTTCTAAAGTCATTCGATTTGCATGATATCAGCTGATAGCTGAAGATGCAAGCTTTTGTTTTTGCATAGGCAATTGGCTAGCAATAGATGAAAGAGACATTTCCCATCAAAATATAGGGCATGCGCATATACTACTAAACAGTACATTTTTTTTGCTTTGTCAAATAGTAGAATTTGTAGCAACTAAACTCTGGTCAATAGAGTTTATTTATCTGAGTAAAATAGCAGATCTTTTCTTTTGAGTGTAGCTAGTCTATACACCATTTATTCTGTCATCTATGCTAAATTACTCCAAATTTTTATTTGAAATCATTATAAGTTAAAATAACTACAAAAAGAGCTGGTTTAAAATGTAGCTGCTGATGTGCATTGTGGCACAATTTGTCGACAAGCACAAGGCGTATAGTCTCTGCCTTGGCTACTTTCAGCTGACCACGTAGATCAAGCCGTTGCAGAAGCAGCGGCGGATCAAGAAGATGCACAAGATTAGGAACTTTTTAGGTGATCATCCACATGAGGCCCTGTTGCGCCAGCAGCTGATGGCTGTTGTGCCGCCGAGCTCGCAGAGGCAGGCGGCGCGGGCGGCTGCTGAAATTGTTGCGCGCAAAAAGAATAATGAGGCG
>JANBOH010000093.1:0-53041 GCA_027478445.1 Coemansia asiatica
AAAGTAAAAATAAACAAGTGTTTGAAAATAAATGGAATCAAAGCAAAAATTAAATGGAATTAAGTATTAAAGTAAACAAAAGACGGACCATGTTGTAAATCTAATAAGCTTGAAGCAAATCAGTTGATTATTTTAATATAACATAAATGAAGACTTCAATAAAAGAAGTAACAATTTTGTTTACATGCTTCCCATCCAAAATAAAATTACTCAAATGTCATACGTAAAATAAACTTTTTTCCCTGTTGTCCCCGCACGAAAATTTTTTTTTTACATATTTTCAGACTTTTCCTCCATTTAAAATCAGTATCAAAAGCGTGTGCCTGTGTACCGAAAAAAATATAATTGTTCTTGATAGTTCACATACAGCCCATTTAAAATATTAAAGAGTTATTCACAAAAAATGAACATTGGTGCTCGACAGAAAAAAAAGGATAAAGATGATGTGACCGCCATAGTTTTTCTCTTGGTCAATCCAATGATTAGCTTTATTAAATATAATTTTTTGTGGTTTAACCGTTTATTTTACTAGCAAAAAAATTATTTTTATAAAAGATGAAGCTCAAAGTGATTTCAATAATTGCTTTTGCGAGCTGTGTAGCAGCAGCATGGACGGCAGCACAGAAAATCGGGATATACTCGATGATCCAGAAAATGGCGCAATCTGAACCCGGCTCGATGGAAGAGCGTATTACATATGGAAAAATGGCTATATTCTTTGACGACTGGCTTACTTCTGCTCAGCTGAGTAGCCCCGTGGATTCATCGCAGTACCGCAGCGGTCTGTTTTCTCTTTTGGCGCATATCAGCACTATTAAATCTGACGCTGCTAAGGATCCGGCAGGAAACCAGAACATCGAGTATCTTATTTCTCGTATCAGAAGCTCCTATGGCGACTCTCTTTACAAATTCTTTGGGCATCCCAATTAATTATAAAATTAGATATAAAAAGTTGACAATATATTGGCTTTTTAAAAATAATGGAAACGAGTGCTTGAATTAAATGAAAAATATAAATGAATAACTATTGTTTTTTATTATAGACATGTCGTAAGCTTGACATGTTTTATTTTATTCCAGACAGCCGTCTGGGTATTTCGGCTTACAATAGAGACATGTACATTCCCGTGAACAGGCGCTTGATTTTTCCATTGCAAAAATGTTTGTAGAAAAAATAAGAGCTAAATTATAATAAAAAATGTTTTTGGAGTAACGTTATTTTGTGTATATATATAGCTTTTAAAAAAGAAGTAAACTAAAAAGTAAAAAGGGTGCTATTTGAGTTTAAAAGGGAAAAAAAGAAGGGAAGATCGCAATGAACCATATTTCTTCAGTTTCATTGTTTCCATTTTTTCGTTGACATTATTTTTCTCCTTTACACAGCCACAATTGTAAGGAAATGAAGAAAGATATAAATAAAAAGCTTGCTCATTATAATTAAACGAGTATGAGTATGAGTATGAATATAAGAAATCCATATTCGTTGAGCATGCACCCCACTCATTTTCTGCATTTACAGCTCATGCATTTGCTTCATAGTTCAAGCTGAGTAAAAAGTCACATGCATTTATCTCATATTGCTTTCAACAAGGCCGATTTGATTTGATCTTGGTGGTGATCCTCAGTTTGAAACATTTTATCAGACGGATTAGCATCAGCATTTTTAAAGTCTCGCTTTTAGCCTTTTTCACAGCAATATTTTTTTTTCAACTTTTTCTTTAAAATTTATTTATTAATCATTATCTCCAAAGATTCCTTCAACTTTTAACAAAATTACCTTTCTATATTTTTAAAATTAGATAGAAATAATAGCCTAAAAATGATGTCAAAGTCGCTTTTCCGGTTGCGTGCTAAGGGCACCTGTGCTCTGCGCTTAGTAAGATACGATGGACAGATTCAAATAGCTGGTCTTCATACAGCAGGCATACAGTCGAACGGCGGGCATATCAGCCCCCTAAAGGCCTTTGCCGACTCTGTGCGGCGACAGGTCAAGGAAAACCAGGAGCTTCAGCAAAACATGAAGCTTTTGGGAGACCATGGCACAAAGATCAGCGATTCTGCAGCTATGAAAAAGACAAAAGAGGCTGCGTCTGCGAGTACCGAGGCCATTCGCAAGACTGCAAAGGCGGTAGGCGGGGTTGTGGGCGAGGGGTTCAAGGTGGTTTCTGAGAACCCAGTTACGAAGGCCACTGGCGAGGCTGTAAAGACTACTGCCAAAGTGGTAGGATCTGCTGCATCAGCGGCTACTGCGCCGATCCGCAACACCGAGGCATACAAGTCGGTTGAGAAGAACGTCAAGAGCTATGTCGAGGAGGCGTCTCTGCAGTATGGCGGGTATCGGGATAAAGAGCAGCGGCAAAGGTCAAGAGTTATGAGCCGTACCAACAAGGCTCGTACTTTTGCCGAGTACCAGCGCACCAGGGCTACCAAGGCCGACGAAAACGCCGGAGAAGGAGTGGTGCTTCACAAGGATGCGAAGTGGAAGGAGAGCTGGGACAACTTTAAGGCAAACAACTCTGTGATGCAAGGTATTTTCCAGGCGCGCAAGAGCTACCAGGAGAGCGAAAACCCAGTTGTCGAGGCCACAAGGGCGGTCACTGATCGCGTGCGCAACGTGTTTGGCTTTTTCTTTAATGAGACCGAGTCTGCCGCTGCGCTCCGCCAGATCAGAGATACAATTGATCCTGGGTTTAACCTTGAAGAGTTTATTCGCGAGTGTCGCGAGTTTATCATTCCCGAGATTCTGGATGCCTATTTGCACAGCGATGCAGAGACTTTGAAGGTTTGGTGCTCTGAGGCCTCGTACAATGTGCTGACAGCCATCTTTACTGCGCAGTTGCAGCAGGGCGTGGTGAGCGACTGCAAGATCCTGGACATGCGCCATGTCGACTTCCATTCGGCCCGAGTGTTGGAAAATGACGTTCCAGTTATTGTGGTTGCATTCCAGACGCAGGAAAACAACGTTTTCCGCGACAAAAAGACCGGCGAGATCGTGATGGGCGCCGAGGATGTCATTGAGGCCTGCCACTATGTCTCTATCTTTACAAAGGTCCCAGAAAATGCCGACGATCCCATCACCAATGGCTGGAAGATGATCGACCTGGCCAAGCAGTCCTCTCGCACGACCTGGTAGAACCAGAGAAGTATAAATCTTTAGATTAATAAATGTTCTGGAAAAACAAACAGTGTTTTTTCTTCAAATAAATTTTTATTTTATTTTTTTTTTTTATTGTAAAGATCTTGCTCAGAAAAAGATTTTTTTCACCAAGAAGCCTTGTCTACGCCTGGCAACTCTCCGTTCAAAGCGTGCATACGGAACTGGAACCGGCACATTCTCCATTCGTTAAAGATACCACGGCCACGACCAGTGATAATGCAGCGGTTTTTGATAGCAGTCGGACTGGCTTCCCGGGGCGTGCGATTCAGTGCCAACTGAGCCTGCATGCGAATCTGCGGCTCCAGAGTTGTATTCCGCGACAGGAACCGCCATATTGTGCGCTCCAGCTCCTTGTTTACAACTGCTCTGCGTGCCTTGATATCTCGAAGAATTCTCGATCGCATTGATTGATTTTAAAAAAAAAAATAAAATCGACGAGTTTGAAATTGAAGATAAAAAGAAACGCTTTAAAGTGATAGCAAAAAATATCCAATTTTATTCTGATTTCAATATGATGACTCGATTCCTTGTGCAAATCGACTCGATCCAGTTCTGCTGACAAAACCCACCAAGCCCTTTTCAGAAAAAGGAGTCGCTGGATCTGATTGGGCCGCTAAAACTGCTCAACTACTGTAAATGCTTATTGCGAAATTCCATCCCTTTTCTGTCAATGCTTTTTTTTTGCTTTATCTGATACGTATTAAGTTCTCGAGTATGACAAAATCAAAAAAGTGTAAACGCGACATATATAAAGGACAAGAAGTCTCGAGGTGAACAAGACAAAAGAATAGAAAAAGAAACTTTAACAATACTTGGGATTTTTATTCATTTTCGGTAGTTATTTTCTTTTCTTTAATTTTTCTTTATCCCGCACGCTTTTTACTTTTTACTTTTTTTCTACTTTTCAGCTTTCTTATTGTATCGTTTCTTATTCTTCTCTACCATGCTGCCTTTGGGGCTGTGCCGGATGCGCATAAACGGCAGCAGTGCACAAGTGTCTACTCTTGGTCGTAGCTTGCTGTCAAGCAAAGCATCCTTTTCACGAATAGCTTTGGCCAGCAACAAAACATGCCTGTTTGCTCAGCAACAACGACAACAACCGCTAGATATGGCCTATCATCTGCAGCTCAGAAAGACACAAGAGATACCCGGTACAAAGGGCATATTTTTCACTCAGCACTCGGCTCGGCGACTGCTTGGGACCTCGGCCAAAGACAATAAGCCTGTGAACAAGCAAACACCTGACGATCTGCAAAACCAGTCACCTGTGTCGTCATCATCAGCCAAATCGTCTACTGCAGCAGTCATAGAGGTGGCCAAACCGCCAGCAAAAAGCAAGGGTGCGATGAGCAAAGCCGGAGCAAAGATAATCCTGAGCATGTTTAGATATGTCTGGCCAAAGGGTGACTGGGCGACAAAATCACGGGTAATAGCAGCTTTGGTCCTGATGCTAGGTAGCAAACTGCTTAACGTACAGGTGCCCATTTTGTTTAAAAACATCGTGGATAATCTGAACATCGATCTGGCCGCAGCCGGTGGCACCTTGTCGACCATGGCTACGGCAATGCTCATTGGCTATGGCGCCGCGCGCTTGGGATCAGCGGCATTCCAGGAGCTGCGCAATGCTATATTTGCAAATGTCCAGCAGAGCGCGATTAGAAGTCTGGCGCTCAATGTGTACAAGCATCTGCTGGATCTGGACATTCGGTTCCATCTATCTCGGGAGACCGGCGGGCTTACAAGGGCTATTGACAGAGGAACAAAGGGAATTAGCTTTATTCTGTCGTCGCTGGTCATGCATCTGATCCCGACGTTGCTGGAGATTGGAATTGTATCGGGAATTTTGGCATACAAGTTTGGCCCGCAATACGCGGTGGTCACTGTTGCCACCATGTCCGTCTACATTGCGTTCACTCTGGCTATCACTCAGTGGCGGACAAAGTTCCGTCGACAGATGAATGTGGCCGACAACCAGGCGGCTACTGTGGCTGTTGACTCGCTTATTAACTACGAGTCGGTCAAGTACTTTAATGCCGAGAAATTCCAGGCAAAGAAATACGACAATGCGCTGGCCAAGTACCAGAAGGCCGCTTTGAAGACAGCCGACAGCCTGGCGGTTCTCAATGCTGGACAGAATGCCATATTCAGCACCTCTCTTGCTTTGATGATGTATATGGCAGCTCAGGGTGTGGCAGCAGGTACAATGAGCGTGGGCGATATAGTGATGGTCAACGGGCTGGTGTTTCAGCTCTCGCTGCCATTGAACTTTTTGGGCAGTGTGTATAGAGAGATGAACCAGGCTGTCATTGACATGGACTCGCTGTTTAAGCTGGAGAAGACAAAATCTGAGGTTGCTGAGAGACCCGATGCAAAGCAGCTGGTGCTGAGCGGTGGGTCCATTCGATTTGATAATGTTAGCTTTGGGTATATCCCGCAAAGACCGATTTTGCGCAATTTGAGCTTTGAGATCCCGCCAGGATCTCGTGTGGCCTTTGTCGGTCCCAGCGGATGCGGCAAGTCGACCATTCTGCGTCTTATCTTTAGATTTTACGACCCGACCAATGGCAAGATTCAAATCGACGGGCAGACGCTGGACCACCTGCAGCTCGAGTCGCTTCGCAAAGCCATCGGCGTGGTTCCTCAGGACATGCCTTTGTTCAATGCGACGATCTTTGAAAACATACTCTATGGCCGCAATTCGGCTAGCGAGGAAGAGGTTTTTGATGCAGCGAGAAGAGCCAATATCCACTCGACCATCAACATGTGGCCGCAGAAATACAATACACAGGTTGGCGAGCGCGGTCTGATGATATCTGGCGGCGAGAAGCAGAGGATTGCTCTGGCTCGGGCGATTCTCAAACGCCCGCCGATTCTGTTCTTTGACGAGGGCACGTCTGCACTGGACATTACTACTGAGCAAGCTATCCTGGCTAATATCCGCGAGATCCTTGATGAACAGAAATGCACTGCTATTTTTATAGCTCACCGGTTGAAAACCATTATGGATGTCGACATTATTTTTGTGCTTAAGGACGGCCAGGTGGTTGAGCAAGGAAATCACTGGGAGTTGCTGCGCAAGAATGGCGTGTATCGCCAGATGTGGAGCACCCAAGAGACTCAGTGGCATGAAGAGAAAAAAGAAAAGGAAAAAGAAAAGGATGAGTGATAATAGACCCGATTTTTATTTTTAGAAAAATTTATATATTAATAAAATAAATAAATAAAATTTAGGGCATTCGATATCCGAAAAATAACAGTTCTCTGGATACCGCAGAACCTATAGTTGTCTATTTTATTTTGCCGACATCCAGATTCGTTGCCGGAAATGCGCAATGGCTGAAAATAGACAAAGAAATTAGGAACTCAGATAAAAGAAACTATATAGAAAACCCCCCCCCCTGAACAAGTTCTTTTGTATCCGATCAGACAAAGGCGTATTTGCGGTCTTCATCGCTTGTTTCTCTTTGAAAATTAATAGAAGAAAAGTCGTGTGCCAAAAAAAAATAAGAATAAAAAAGATTTGAGGAATTCCGCAACCTCACTCCCCTTTTCCCAGTTAGTTCACCTCTGCCCATAGATGGATGGCATGTGCCAGTTGTTTGGAGCTTATAGACCGAAACCATATTTATTTAATTTTTTTAGTGGAAGTCCGGGAGGATGAACTGGACCCTGTTGTTCATTAGTGTGACTGTCAAGGGGTTTCTGAGTTTAATATTTAATACTTGGCATTTATTGTAAATATTAAACTGTTTTATTTGTTGTTGCTTAAATATTTTCTATGTTTATAAGGACATTCAAGACACAAGCCTGTAATTTTGATTATTTAATCAATTAGGAGAGAATGCAAGTTTATCTATGACTGCTTTTTTCATTAAAAGATAAGGTAGTGGAAGAAAAAGCGCGTGTATATTATTTACGTGTGATTTCACCTTATCAGAGAGCAGCAAGATAAATATTTTTTTAACTCGGGGACAGAGCAGTTCTCGAGCTTTATATGGTAACTACTTGAGATAAAGCATTATTTATTTGAAAATCAAAAAAAAGAATGAAGTCTTATCTCTACGTCTAAAGGTGGCAAAGGATGGGTCAGCTAGAGGGCTATTAACAGGTAGCAAACAAAATGGAGTGTCAACAAGCATTTACAAGTCTAATTGATCGTTGGATGTCTGCCTTTTTCTGGGAAATTGTAAACCCTCATGCCTCGATATGCGATAATCTGCAAGTGGCAAATTATTGCTGGCAAGTGAAGTAAAAAAAAGTGGTCATATATTTCGTTTAGTAGATTATTTTTTCGAGAGATGAGTGGCTCTTGGTTAATGCCTTATCTTGCACAGACCATGGATCAACAATAGGAGGACGATTATTTTAAAGAATGTTCTGCATAGATCTCTAACAAACTTTTTACAGGACTCACGTTTGTTCCAAGGAAAAAAAAAGTATCGCGGAAAAATGGAACAGCTTATTATCTATCTCGGCAGGCATTGGCCTGGAATAGCAAAATACAATTGCAAAGTTTAAAACGGCATCAGCGGATCAGAAAGAAGCACAACTGGACTGCGAAGTATAAAAAAAAGATTGTTGCTTTTTGAAGGAAGCAATGGCTGGTTTTGGAAAGGAAAGGTGGTATAAATATAAGATAAAGAAAACAGGATTTTTTTGGTCGGTCTGCACGAATGTCTGATCCACAAAAACAGACCTCCGTTTTAAAGGACATAAAAAAATCCCTATAAGAGTAGAAATTTTCGATGGTTTTTATCATTGGACGCAGAGGCCAAAAAAAAAGAGAGGTCAGCTGGACTGCTATTTTTTTTACCTATTGTGTTTGTAAAAAGTTCGGGATCTACATCTAACTTTGGATGGAATGATTGGTCGGAATCCGACTACATTATTTGTAATTGGAATGGCAAAGTTGAGCTAGTATATGTTGGCCGAATAAAAAGACAACTGGAAAGCGAGTTTTAAGACACGTTTACAATGTGTCTTCCAAGGAAGAAGCAACAGCAGAAAGATAACGTAAAAAGTGATACAAAGAGAAAGAGTATTGGAGGCACATGGTCTAACGACTAAGAGTGTCTTTTGCAAGTGATTCCGCTGAGTGGCAAAAAGATGATGCGTCTGACTGCTCAGAGATACAAAAACCTGATTCATTGGTCTGAACAAACACAGACACACACATATATATATATATTATATGTTGGCATGGAGATAAGAACGCGAAGAAAGTGACAACAGGGCTAGGAGTGCGAATTTAGAACATCTCTGTTGTGTGGGATGAGCGCATGCATTATCTATAATCGCTCGGAATGTTCCATGCCGCTAGACATGCATTGTGCCTATTGAACGGAGCCGTGGCTACTCCAATTGTTGCTTCCCACGAAGAAGCAAACAAAAAAATAGCAGCAGCAGTAGCAGCAGTAGCAGGCAGAAAGTCTGGCATGCACTGCCACGAAGAAAGATTTATCGCCATTTTTGTTTCAATACAGCCCATTCCTGTATTTGTGTGTGTATTTTGAGAGAAAAACGCCGCTGGAAAAAGCAGACAACTTACTAGCTTTTCTTTTTGTTGACGCGCAAATCCCTGCCAGAGATAAAGGAACCTGCCAGCACTTGGCGACAGGTTTTTTTTTACTGGGTACAGCATACGATGCCATACAAAGGCGGGGAAAAACCTGCTTGCTCGGATTTATGTCTTCTATATCACGCTACCGCCTAACAGGCAAGCAGACACATGTACAAGAAGGCACACGATATATACAATCGTGTTCAGCCAATAGCGCTGCACCGTATGAGATTCTGCCTGCAAACAAAAGGAGGAGGGAGGCACTACAAACCCTACCCTTTCACCCAATCCAATCCAATTCCTTATCCGTATACTGGGCAATGAGCAACCGAGTTCCGTGCTCAGCCTAAAAACGATCCTGTATACTGTTTTTTATCGCTTTGACCACACAGACAAGATCATAATATTTTTGATTAGAGAGGATGGACGGAAAAGTTGGATTGACCAGGCCTTCTTTTTTTTTTTACTGTGTGTAGTTTAGCTGCTTTATTGATGCTTCATTATCTTGCCTTTTGTGTGCCTTGTGTGTGTGTTCTTCCGCTATGCCAGCCATTTTTTCCGCTACTCCAAAAAAAAGGGAGAAAAAAAGCAGAGTAATGCTGGCAAATGCTTGGATTATTATTTTATCTCAAAACCAGAATACTTTCTGTTTAATGGCCTTGTGATCTCAAAGAAAAGGACACAAGAACAAGGGACTGTTTTGCAGTCGGAAAGGCTAAAGGAAACGCGAGTGCACCGACCGGGCAGCATAAACAAAAGAAAAAAAGAGGAGGCAGGTGCAAGGAAAGCGCCAGCAGCGTATATAAAGAGAGACAGAGAAGGGGACGGGCTGTTTTCACTCCACAAATCGTTTCTTCATTCGTTGTTTCCCAAGGTTTACTCCAATTTCTTTTTTTTCTCTTTCCGTTCCTCTCAAGTCAGATCCATAGAGAACCAAAGTCGTGTTTCGTTTTTATATTTATTAATTTTTTCGTCTTTAATAATTTTATTTTTTTGTAATACCTCTGCTTATTTTTTTGCGCCTAATCTATTACTAATGCCTCAGTTCCGTCCATTTGCCAACCCGGCTCCTCTGGGTCTGTCTGCCTTTGCCCTGACCACCTTTGTGTTGTCACTGCACAACGGCGGCATCGGCCAAAAGTTTGGCGCACCGCCCAACGTCGTCGCCGGCCTAGCGTTCTTCTACGGCGGCCTGTGCCAGCTGCTCGCGGGCATGTGGGAGTTTGCCAACAACAACACCTTTGGTGCCACGGCCTTCTCCTCGTACGGCGGCTTCTGGATGGCCTACGGTGTAATTATCACTCCGTTCTTCGGCGTCGGCCAGGCCCTGGCATCCGCTGGTGGTAACGTCAAGGCCCACGCCATTGGTATCTTTTTGCTGGGCTGGGTCATCATGACTTTTATTCTGTTCCTGGCCACTCTTCGCACCAACCTGGGTCTTTGCCTGCTGTTTGCCTTCCTCGACATTACTTTTATTCTTCTGTGCGCTGGTGACTGGACTGGAAAGAGCCAAGTTACCAAGGCTGGTGGTTACTTAGGTCTCTTTACCGCGTTGATTGCTTGGTACATCGCTGCCTCTGACCTCATTGGCCACCACAACAGCTTCTTCGTCCTGCCCAACCCATCGCTGGCTCCTCGCTCTGCCAGGGCCAACCTGGAGGACTCGAAGACCGAGGAAATCTAGAAAAAAAAAAGACATTTCTTGGTTCTTTTTTTTTCCCTTTAACCCCCTGATATTGTACTACAGTATTTTTTCCGGTGTCGCTTGGATTTATAGCTTGCTTATTCTTTTTTAATTTTTTTTTTTTGCAATTTAGTTTATAAACAAAGCGTCTAATAAAAGGTGTTATTTCTTCTACATGTAAACAAACAAACAAGTGCCCAGCTTCGTATGTCTGGTGTAGATCTGATCACTCGATATTGCATATGCTCGTTAGCATTTTTTTTCTAGAAGCTCATTGAAAGAATAATTTCCATATAGCCTGCATATACCTGTTTTTTTATTTAAATTGTGTCAGTGTTTTTTTAAAATATGGAGGGGTAAAGAAAAAAAAAAGCGCTAGGCAAACAATGAATTTATTCATTTCCATTTATTTATGTTTTGTTATTTTCCGCTTGATTACTTGTTGTATGCCACAGCATGAAGCAGAGTTAGCAGAATAACAAGGGGAGGCTGGTTTGTTTTTTTTTTTGTGCTTCTCGGTGTTAATTCCTGCACTTGTGAACAGGGAAAAAAAAAATTTAAAAAAAAACGATACTGATATTAACAACAACAATAACTGTTAATTATAAATGCAACGATGACAAGCCCACATCTATTGTAAATAAAGAAAGTTTGAGTCATCGTGCATTAGAGTTCCCTTAGTCCTTTTGTTATCGATTAGACACACAAATTATTGTTCTATACACTAAAATACAATTTACTATGTTTTTTTTAGCCACCACCCATATGTTACACTATATCAAATTACAAAAGCTTTTTTTTATTTACTAACGCCATCACCATTCAAAATCATTTTCCCAATCGCATATATTGTTATATAAATATTTTTTGTTTTCATCTGCGTATGTGCCCCATTTATTCATGGTCTTGTTGATCAACCAGCAAAAGACAGTCTGGCTGCCACTGCGTACACTGAACCGCCAACTAACCCAAATACTAGCACTAAGCGGCTATGCCAACTGGGATCTCGGCGTGCATTTCGTAACTAACCACGATATACAACAGCTAAACAACCAGTATAGAGGAAAACCAAAGCCAACCGATATCCTCTCCTTTCCTTTCCACAATGTCTATGGCAAGCTGCCCGAAATTCAACAAAAACTCGTTATCGAAAAACAGAAACAAGGCTTAAGTGTCGATGATTATACAAATCTGGGTGACATGTTTTTGTCTATACCGTTTATTGTCCAGGACTGTAGAAATTACAATGAGAGGCTTTTCGATCGGTTGCCTGTTTTGTTCACTCATGGTATTTGTCACCTATTGGGCTACGATCATGAGTCTCAAAGCGACTATGAAATTATGCACAAAAAGGAACGCTCGATTCTAGAAAAATTACAGGAAACGCGTACAATGAAACAAGCTGCTGTTATAAAATAAATCAAAAATTTAAAAGAATAGAATTTTTTTTACCACAAAAAATATTAAAAAATATATATATAAATAGCGATTTGCATGAAATGGATATGAAAATGAAAATACAATAAACAAAAAAAAAAAAGAAACATAAAACTCCTTTTTATAGTTTTCATTTGTTTATCGCCCAGCTGGGCTTCTTGGTTACTTGTGAATTGCTAATGGTCGCAGTAGCAGAGGTACTGGCAGCTGGCGCCAAGGATTTAAATGTCAATTCACGAACACTGGGCACCAGTGGCTTTGTAGGCGTGCCACCGACTCTCACAGTAGGATTGGCCATGTTTCTAGCCTGCCTCGACTTTCTGCGAATACCTCCTAGACGCACAGGGCCAGGCCCACCATTAGCATCCTCCATATTTCCGATACTCTTTGCATTCCCAGATCCCTTTAAAATACCCTTAGCAGGTCGCGCACCCGCAGGCAATGGCTCGTGATGCGGGCTACTCTCGGCGCTGGCCCAGGACGCAATAGAGCTCGTGGGTGATCCAACCGATCCATTGCTCATTGTCGGCGAAGGCAGCGAGATAGATGAGGTATCGGCTACAGACACCCCCTTGGCACGGTCCAAAGGACTAGTGATTGTGACATTGGTGCTCAGCGCCGCTGCTATGGCGTCTGCACTGCCGCTGCTGTTCCGGCGTCTTGCTGCCTTTGGTCGCTGAGCTGTCAGCCGTTTAGCTCCTGTGACATTTGAACGAGAATTGGCAGAAGACCCATCGGCTGCAGTTGCTGTTGTTATTGCTGCAGATGGCTTGCCTGTCCGATGGTGATTATGACGACCAGACTCGCTGCCTGAAGGAGCATTGAACCGGACAGCTGATCGGGCTGTCGTCAATCCATTGAGCATCTGCTTTCTATTAGGCGATATCCGCTGATGTCTTGCAGCGCCCAATGTAGACGAGCTAGCGCCTGTCGAGAATGAAGTCAAAGCCGAGGACGTGTTTAAAGATGAGGACGAGGATGAAGACGAAGGCGGTGGCATCAGAATAGTCGTTCGCCTAGCACGAGTGGTTCCAGCAACAGCCGCTGATATCGCAGCGGCATTTGGATTACGGCCACCTGGACGCTGAGCCTGCACCGTGTTCTGGCCATCCGATTGCAAAGAAGACGCATTCCCGCTGCCATTCCCACTACTATTGCTGTTTTTTGGGAAAAAGCTTGTTCTTGTCACATATGGCGAAGGCGGCGTCAAAGTAGACCCGTCAACTTGCAGCTTTGACGGACCAGTCGCCTCTTTGACCTGGTTCATCGAATCCTTGACCATCCTTGTAACCTCACCATAGGTCGAGATCGCCTGCAAATAAACCTGGTCTAAAGCCCTCTTGGCACTCTCAGCCATCGAAGACATCGCCACACCATTATTCTGCTCGCCAATCCGCTGGATGTCCTGCTGCGCCCTTTTAAGATTAAACATACACGTAGCAGTAAGGCGCAGGAGCATCGTGTTTTGCTTTGCCAGGTCATTAGCGATATGCTCCGACAGCTCTGCCTGGCGACGAAGCCCAATGCGCTCAGCCGAAAGATCCAAAACCCTGTGCTCCTGGTCAACGTGGTACCGCTGCTCAGCCGTAAGCTGCACCGAAGGCGGCACCTGGGCAGCTCTCTCGGCCTCGTACATCTTGCGCTCGATAGTCTGCTCAGAGTGCTCAAAATGCCTGCTAATCTGCTTACGCTGGCGCGTGAGCTCGCGCAAGACCTCGTCGACCTGCTGGCGAAGATGCTTGGACTGGTCGTTGAGCTTTTTCTCATTCTCAATGTCCATATTTACGGACTCGAGATTGCCCAGATGCGCGTGCTCCTGGAACAGCATCTCGAACTGCTCCCGCCAGCCCTTCAGGGCCTCTGCATGATGGTCGAACCACTGGCCGATTGACCGCGTAGATGCAAACTCCCACTGGGCATCGCGAATCGGCGCATATGCCTGGGCCATCTTGTTCCGCATATCCTGGACCACCTGCACAGCCTGCGTCTGCTTGCGCAGCTCTGCCATCGCCTGTGCCGCCTGCGCATTCGTAGCGTTGCGAGCAGACGATGGACCTCCACTAGCATTGCCCCTGCTTTTCAGCAACGCTATTTCGCGCTGCAGCCTCTTAATCTCCTCGCTCTGCTCGCGAATCTTGCCCTGGTACTGCGCCAGATGCACCTTTGTCGTCTTCGTGTTCTTGGCCACAGTCGTCTTGATGTTTTTCGCCCTATTCGCATACTTCAGCGTATTATGAGTCTCCTCGTAGTAAGTTGACGCCGGCGACACACAGGTAATCATCACCGTGCGACAGTTCCCGCCCAGAGAAAACTTTAGCAACCGGGTGAGCTTTGAATCGCGATACGGTATATGCCGTTTGGTTTTCTGGTCGCACAGCGCATTGATGCAGTTGGCTAGCGCTAGAAGCGACCGGTTGATGTTTGCGCCCTCGCGCTTACGCATGCCGTTGTTCCTGGCCACGGTGGCCCGCTCGCTGCCAGCAAGGTCAATGATGCTCAAAGTAGCTGTTGTCACGTCGGTCTGCAGCCCGCCGGCCCGCGGCTTCTGGCGAACGTTGACTTGCAGTACCGCGTGGCTGCGCGAGGACACCGCGTTGGCCTCTGTCGGGCTCATCGTGCGGTTAGCGTTTCCACGCACCATCAGTTCCATGACCTCCTCGACGCTCTTCGGGATATGCTCGCTCAGCCCAATCACAGTGACCCCCTGTTGCGCGTCCTCGCGAAGCGTCAGACAAGTCGAGTGAGTCGAATCTGGATTAAGCAGATCCCGGATAGTCTCATTATATACCTCGAGATAAGACACGGTGACATCGATGGTTTTCTCGTCCTCGGCGGCCCTTAGTCTCTCGAACAACTCCTGCATGGTCAAA
The DNA here is from genome assembly GCA_027478445.1 of Coemansia asiatica. Lineage (NCBI taxonomy): Eukaryota > Fungi > Kickxellomycota > Kickxellomycetes > Kickxellales > Kickxellaceae > Coemansia > Coemansia asiatica. The sequence goes on from JANBOH010000093.1 coordinate 14,709, forward strand.
AAAATAACCCCGGGGTCCTCAGGACACCCGCTAATAGTATATGTCTTGCCACAACCAGTAGCGCCATAAGCAAACACTGTTGCATTGTACCCGTTCATAACCGAGTCCAGCAATCCACGCGTCGTCCCCTCATACACGTCCCTCTGTGTACTCTCCTCGTTATACACGCGGTCAAAGACAAACCGAATATCCTTGTATCTCTTGTTGCTCGCACCCACTGTGGCTCTCCGATTATCGTCGTTTTCATCTGGCGGATCAAAGACTAGTACGTGGTCGTCGATTGGATGCACCACTTTGCGGATTACCTGTGTCCCCGTTGGTTGTTGTTGTTGTTGTTGTTGCTGGTCTGAGCTGTCGTCGTAGTTCATGAAGTTTCGTGCTGTTGGTCCGATGTGCATGCTGGGGACTCGGGGCAGAAGCGCTTTTTCTTTGCTGTTAAATGGTCGTACGCGTACTGCCACGAGTATTGCTGCTTCGCTTGATGGCTTTTCGCTTGTACCCAGGGTCTCTGGGCGCACAGGTCCTGCAGCAGCAACAGAGCTGCTAGTCTGCATTGTATTAAAAAAATGATATTGATTAGCTCTAGGAACAAGTAAAAAATTATTAAAAAGTGTGAATAAATAAATAAAAAAAAAAGCGTGTTTGGAAATTTCTTTTATTTTTAAAAAAAAGGACCAATAATAGAAGTAGTAAAAAAAATAGAAAGGAACCGATTATTATCTTTTTTTTCTTTTTTCGTTTCCAGCGCCTGAAAAAAAAAAAAAAAAAAAAATTAAAGCATTTTTAGCGACAACAAAAATAAGGAGGTTATTTTTTTTTCGTTTGTTTACACAAAAATGCAACCAATCAGAATCAAGGGTTAATCGTGATAAATATTTAAAAATCATGATTACTATATATCTTTTGTTGTATGAATGCTACATGGGGCTATTGATGCTATCACTATGCTGTGGATTACCAAAATATATATTTATATACTTGACCAAACTTTCCGTAATAGATTTTATACTTGCAATTTGCATTTAGCCACTCTGTTATTACTCGCTACTAATGGCTAATTTTGTCATCTATACAATTTTTTTTCCTCGGGTATGGCGCGGCAATCTTAAAGATACATAAAAATATGGTAGAGTACGTTGCTATTGTATATATGTATATGCGTGAGCATCTGTCAAACACATATATGGAACAATATAAAATGTTTATAGAAAAAAGAGCAAAAAAAAAAAGATAAATTTTTTCTATCTAAATATAACTTGGCAGATCCAAAGATTATTTAGTTAGACATTGTTGCTTCTCTTGCAAACATCAAAAAAAAAAACTTTTAAGAGTAGTGTATATCTGAGTATATCTTATTGTACCTTTTTTTACATGTATATAACAACAATTGTTCTACTTGAGGGAGACATGGCTTTGAAAAAAATTTTGTATGTCCGATGATGATTGAACTTGAGATGCACAAAACGTCAATGACGATCTTGTTATGATGCATAAAAATCAACCTTGGTTCAATGATTGTTAAAAGGTACACATTTCTTGTCTCCTAATGACCTGAGCTGTTTTGTTGTTGCTTCTTTAATTAACTATGTGCTTAAGATGAATATGAAAATAATTTTTTTTTGTCGGACACACGGGCTACTGTACATGAAACAAATTTTTTTAAATACTTTGTTTTATTTTCTACACAAGCAAAAAAAAAAAGAAACCAAAACAAAAATATTCACTATGAGTGGGAATGATACATAATGTATATGCGTGGATGTGTCTACTCATGTTGCTGCTTAAGTTGCCTTTGAATAAAGCAATTTTTTTGCATTCAAGCAAATTAGAAAAAATAGAAGCAATGTCAGCGTTAGATAAGCCTACTAAATGTAAAAAAAATACTGCCGCAAACAATTAGTGGGGGTAGATACACTACGGCAACAATAATTGGGGAAAAATCACTGCTTAAAACATAGTCAGTAAAAAACAATCTTCTATTAAGTGTTTTTATGCAGTCTTTAGTCTTTCAAAGACTGTTTTTTGGTAAAAGGTTTTTAGCCAGCCAGAAATTCTATAAAAAAAATTGCCTGCTCTTATTTATAACACCTCAAAGGAAGGTAGGTAGGGGCTACTGGGTGTGGAGGGTAAGTTACATAAATTGTTAACTATTTGTATTTGTCGTTCTTTTATTTCATTTATTTGCTCAGAGTTAAATTTAGCGACATTAAAATATTGCATAACTAATTTTTTATGCACTTTTCTCTATGTATAATCCACCTGAACATAAATTATTTCATGTTTGTGGCTTTTTTTTAAAGGGATTTGGCCGTAGTGTACTAAAACCATTCGCAATAGCCCGCTACTTAAAAACTTAGCTTGCCCAGATGGCACGCTTGGCATAGATAGCCGGATTATTAAAGATAAGCTTTCTGTCCAGCCCACTGATATCCTCCATATCCTCAGAACTCAGCTCAAACCCAAACAAATCCTTGTTTTCAAGCAACCTCTCCGGGTTTGAAGACTTTGGAATAACCGCGCAACCTCTCTGCACCGCCCATCTAAGTAGCACCTGCGCAGGCGTTTTCCCGACTCTCTTGGATATCCGGCCAACAACATCGTGTTTTAAAAGCGGCACGATCTGCTGGTCCTTCGGAACCATGTCGATTTCCAGGTAGCTGGCATCGCCAAAAGACGAGAACGCAGTGACAGCGATACCCTCCGAATGCGCCAGATCCACCAGTTCCTTGCGCACCAAGTACGGGTGCATCTCTATCTGCAGAACGGCGGGACGTACCCTGGCGTACGTCAAAAGATCATAGATCATAGCGCCGGACATATTGGAAATACCAATATTCTTAGCCAGTCCCTCGGTAACAAGCTCTTCCATGGCTTCCCAGGTTTCCCGATACGGCACGTTAGCTTGAACCACCGGCCCATTTTTCTCGAGGGACCATTCGGGCGGATATTTTTTGTCAAAAGGCACGTACTCGAGCGCAATCGGGAAATGCACCAGATACAGGTCGACGTAGTCCAACTTGAGATCCGACAGGGTGCGCTGGAGAGCGGGTTTGACGTGTTCGCGCTTATGGTAGGTGCACCAGAGTTTGCTTGTGATGAACAGGTCCTGGCGGGTCACCAGGCCATCGGAAATGGCACGGGAGATGCCTTTGCCGGCCTCGGTTTCGTTGCCGTAGTCGCAGGCACCATCGAACAGGCGGTAGCCTAGTTTGATGGCCTGGTAGACTTGATCTGCGACTGTGGAGTTGCTGATCTTCCACAGTCCCATGCCCACAGTGGGCATTTTGGCGCCGGTGTTGAGCGTGATAAACGGAGAAGCAGCAGAAGACATACTTTTTCTTATTATTATTATTTTTTTTTTAGTAATGGAGAGGAAGAAGAAAATGGCGATGATTTTGGATGGAATGTTTGAAGAATCGCTTGACTCTTTTTTATAATCCTCTAATTAGCCTGGCTATCAGCGAGTTGCAGGAAGAAGGGCGTCATCGGACTAGGGTAAGAATGGCACATGCGTATACGATAATCCCTTAAACGTGCATTAAATCCACGATAAATCCGTCCCCACCTCCCATATATTTATTATGATGTTATGTGGATCAAAGAGATCAATTAAATATGATCAGGAAATTACTAGGTTTCGCGCAATAAAAAAAAAATGAAAAAAAAACAAAAAAAAAAAAACATCAAAACTGTACTCTTTTACAAGCAAAAACAAAAAAAAAACATTTATAAATTTACACTTTTTTTTTACCATTTCAATCTACTTTTAAACACCATATACATTTAATTTCATAATTAATTATGCCAGAGGAATTTACAGAGGAGCACAAGAAGCACTACCAGTACGCAGGCAATTCCAATCTTGTTCTCCCCTCAGACCGCTCCAAGCAAACCCGACGCAATGAGCGCGGCAAAGAAATGGAGTCCCTGTGGGGCAAGATAACCACGAACCAAATGGGCTCTGGTATCCAGCGCCACGTGCCATCCAAGCCTTTGAAACACCTGGAGCAGGAGATATCCAAACTGGAGCGCAAACAACAAAAGCAACAGGGGTTGAGGACTGGGTATCGGGATATTTTAGCGGCCACGGAGGACTCTGAGGGCACGTATCGGCCGCGGAGCAGGGAGACCCGGGTGGTGTGGGATATGATGTTGGCGCTGTGCGGGCGGTTTATCGGTGACCAGACGCCAGAAGTGCTGGTGTCGGCGGCGGACGAGGTCCTGGGGGTATTGAAGGATGAGGAGAAGAAAGACGTGGAGAAGAGGAAGCAGGTGGAGGGTGTGTTTGGGAGCCAGGTGGGTGAGGCTGATTTTTCGAGGTTTCTGCAGCTCTCCAGGCAGATCACTGACTTTGGCGAAATTGAGGAGCAGGAGGATGCGGTGGTGGAGGTGGATGAGGCGGGGATTGCGGTTGTTTTTGGGGGGAGCGATGCTGAGGATGATGCTGCGGGTGCGGTGGATGAGCACTCGGGGTTTGTTAACGATGGTGGATCGAGCGACAGCGACTCGGAAGAAAGCGTGGATGAGCCGGTTCGGCCAGATACTGACCTCATTGATGATGAGGAGAATGTGCGTCTGGTCGTTGGTGGCAACGGTTCGCAGCAACAGCAGCAGCAACGGCTACAGCAACAGCAGGAGCAAGGAGCTATTTTGCAACCTCGCGAGATCGACGCGTTCTGGCTGCAACGCCAGGTGGCCCGGCACTTTGCTGATCCAGAGACTTTGCAGGAAAAAACCTCAGCAGCAGATAGGCTCCTGTCTGACGCAAATCTGGGGGTGGGCGAGCTGGAGAACGAGCTGGCCGAGCTGTTCGACTATGAGCATTTCGATCTGGTTCAGCTGCTGGTGACTAACCGCGACGTCATCGTGTGGAGCATGCGGATGGCGCGCGCCGAAGCAGAGGGCATTGAGCAGCGGAGAGCTGTGGAGGCGCAGATACGCGCAGCTGGAAAGGCATGGATCCTGGATGCCGATGTTTCTGTTAGCACGGAGAAAGCCAAAGCAGTGGTTGAGTCTCAAATGGGAAACGAAACAGTTTCTTCATCAGACGTTTATTCGCCACAGTCCAATGTTGACCTGGAGTCGCTGGCGTTTGCCGAGGGCGGACGTTTGATGACCAACGACAAGTGGGTAGCACCCGCGGGTGCCAACAAGACTCTGATGCCCGGGTACGAAGAGATCCGAGTGCCAGCCCCGCCGCCGCTCAGCGCACAAGACGCAAAAGAACCACTCGTTCCCATAGCCAGGCTGCCACTATGGGCGCAACAGGCGTTTCCAAATGTCACTGAGCTCAACGCGGTGCAGAGCCGCGTGTATCCGGCAGCGTTCGAAACCGACAGCAACATGCTTATTTGCGCACCCACGGGCGCAGGCAAGACGAACTGCGCGGCGCTGGCGATGCTCCGCACCATCGGGCGGTTTATGGATGCCGCCACGGGCCGCGTGGACTTGGCGGCGTTCAAGATGGTGTATGTGGCGCCGATGAAAGCGCTGGTAACGGAAATGGCCGGTGCGTTTGCCAAGCGGCTGGAACCCCTGGGTCTTAGGGTCTCGGAGCTAACTGGTGACTCGCAGCTGACTAAGCAGCAGATCTCCGAGACGCAGCTTCTGGTGACGACGCCCGAAAAATGGGACGTGGTGACGCGTAAAGGCGACGATCGTAGTTACACCCGGCTTGTGCGCCTGGTGATCATCGACGAGATCCACCTGTTGCATGACGATCGTGGGCCTGTGCTCGAGGCCCTCGCGGTACGCTTAAAGCAATCGGTAAATGTACGATTGGTGGGACTGAGCGCCACGCTGCCCAACTACGAGGACGTTGCGACGTTTCTGCGTGTACCCAGGGAGGCGGTGTTTTATTTTGATGCGCGGTACCGGCCGTGTCCGCTGCAGATGGAGTTTATTGGGCTGACGGACGCGAAGCACGTGCGGAGGCTGGAACGCATGGACGCGGTGTGCTATGAGAAAGCAAGGAGGGAGGCGGCCAGGGGCGGCCAGGTTCTGGTGTTTGTGCATTCGCGCAAGGAGACAGTGCGCACGGCGCAGCGCCTACGTGATATGGCGGTGGAGGCTGCGCAGGTCGATGCGTTTGTGCGCGCGGGGAGTGCCAGCTCTGAGGTGTTGCGCGAGGAAGCAGGGGCTACGGGAGATGCGGCACTGGCTGATCTGCTGCCGTTTGGCTTGGCCGTGCATCATGCGGGGATGGCGCGGGCGGACCGGGCGCTGGCTGAGGATTTGTTTGCCGACGGGCATGTGCGCGTCCTGGTGTCGACTGCCACTTTGGCGTGGGGCGTCAATTTGCCTGCGCACACGGTGATCATCAAGGGCACGCAGGTGTATAGCCCGGCTCGTGGCTCGTGGACGGAGCTGTCGCCGCAAGACGTCTTGCAGATGCTTGGGCGAGCCGGCAGACCGCAGTACGATACATACGGTGAGGGCATTATTATCACGGCGCACAGTGAGCTGCGCTACTACCTGTCGCTGATGAGCCAGCAACTGCCCATTGAATCGCAGTTGGTCGCGCGCCTGCCTGACGCGCTCAATGCTGAGGTGGCCCTGGGCAACGTGCGGTCAAGGGGTGATGCGGCGGGATGGCTGGCACACACGTATTTGTTTGTACGCATGCTCCGGAGCCCCACCGTCTATGGCGTGACGAGGGAGATGGTTGAGGAAGATGCAGCATTGGCTCTGCGACGTAGCGATTTGGCGCATGCGGCGGCCGTGGAGCTGGAGCGCTGCGGCATGGTCCGGTACGATCGTCGTGGCGGGCGCCTGCAGTCGACGGAACTGGGCCGCGTCGCCTCGCACTACTACATCACGTATCGGTCGATGGCCACGTACCAGCAGCACCTAAGGGCTAGCGCAGGGGACATTGACATTTTGGCGGTATTTTCGCGGTCCGACGAGTTCCACCTGCTTCCTGTGCGAGCCGAAGAGCGCATTGAGCTGGCTCGGCTGAGCGAGCGGGTGCCGATTCCCATCCGCGACTCTGCTGAGGGCTCGATGGCCAAGATCGCGGTCCTTCTGCAAGCGCACGTTGCGAGATTGAAACTGCCTGGGTTTGCGCTGGCTGCGGACGCCGTGTATGTGACGCAGTCTGCGGGTCGGATCTTCCGTGCGCTGTTTGAGCTGAGTCGGGCGCGTGGGTGGGCGCGTGCTGCGCGCTGTGCCCTGGGGTGGTGCAAGCAGGTGGAGCGGCGGATGTGGCTGGCGATGTCGCCGCTGAGGCAGTTTGGCCGCGAGTGCCCCCAGGATTTGCTGCGTGCTGTCGAGCGCAAGCCGCTGCCGTGGACGCGGTACCTGGATCTTAGCGAGGCTGAGCTGGGCGAGCTGGTCAACTCGCACAAGGCGGGCCGCCTGCTCTACCGCCTGGTGCACCTTGTGCCGCGGCTCGAGGTGCGTGCGCACGTCCAGCCCTTGACGCGCTCGCTGCTGCGGTTCGAGCTGCGCATCACGCCGGACTTTGTGTGGAACGACGCGGTGCATGGTGCTGCGGAGCAGTTCTGGATCACCGTGGAGGATGCTGACGGGGAGCGGCTTTTGCATGCGGAGATGCTGGTGGTTAAGAGGGCCTATGCTGGGAAGGAGCATCTGGTTGAGTTTACGTGTGCGCTGGGTGAGCCGATGCCGCCGCAGTATTTCGTCGCCGTGGATAGCGACCGCTGGATCGGCTCCGAGACGCGGCTGCCGGTGTCGTTCAGGAACCTGCATCTGCCAGATCGCGCCATGCCACCTACCGAGCTGCTGGACATGCAGCCACTGAGTGTAAGCGAGTTGCGTGAACCAGAATTTGAGGCCCTATATGATGGATGTTTCAACGCGGTACAGACGCAGTGCTTCAACGCGTTGTACCGTACCGACGACTCGGTATTCCTGGGCGCTGCGCCTGGATGCGGCAAGACGCGTGCTGCAGAGCTTGCCCTGCTGCGGTTTTTCCGCCAGGAGGCACAACGAGCGCAGGACGAGGGCGACGCGTATGTGCGAAGACGCGTGGTGTATCTCGCGCCATTTTCGACATTAGTGCAGCAGCGCGCACGCGACTGGCAGGAGCGCTTTGGCCATTTGCAAGGCGGCAAGACCGTGGCTGTGCTGACAGGCGACGCGGCCAGCGACCTGCGACGCTGTGCGGCTGCGCATATCGTGTTGAGTACGCCGATGCACTGGGACGCTTTGAGTAGGCGGTGGCGCCAGCGCCAGCGACAGCCGGTGCGCGATATTGGCCTTGTCATCGTCGACGAGATGCACTGGGTCGGCGGTGCAGGGCTGGGCGCCACCGCAGACGATCTGATGCTGGCAGTCAACTCTGACGGCAGCAGTGTTGGTGCCGACGTGGCCGGTGACCATTTGGCAGCTACCTTGGAAATCGTGGTTAGTCGCGTGCGCTTCATGGCGGCACAGCTCGAGCGGCCCATAAGGATCGTCGCTCTGTCGGTGCCCCTGGCTAATGCGCGGGACGTGGCGGCGTGGGTTGGGGTGCCGGTGCAAAATGTGTTTAATTTTCATCCGGCTGTGCGGCCGGTGCCTTTGGAGATCCGGATCCTGACATCGGGGGTGGCGCATTTTGCGTCGCGGATGAGCGCGTGGGTTACGCCGGTGTATCGCACGGTTACTGAAATGGAGAGCGGCCCGTCCCTGGTGTTTGTGGCGAGCAGACGCATGTGCCGCGCGGTGGCCAGCGATCTTGTGGATCTGGCGGCGGCTGACGAAATGCCTAATTATTTCCTCGAGGCAGATTCCAGACAGGTGGACTCTGCTGTGCTGCAGCAGAGCGTATCCGACGCTGTGTTGCGCGATTTGCTGGGCTTTGGCATCGGCTACTACCACGAGGCACTGAGCCTGAAGGACAGGAAGACGGTGCTGGAGCTTTTCACTGGTGGTTTGATCCGCGTGCTGGTTGCGAGCCGCGAGACGTGCTGGGCCCTGGACTCTGTGCACGCGCGCACAGTGGTGATCATGGGAGCCGAGAAATACAGCGGCCGCGAGCACCGCTACTCTGACTACGCAGTACCCGAGATACTGCAGATGATGGGCCGTGCAGGACGTCCTCCCCTGGTTGATTATTCGCAGGCAACTTGTGTGTTGATGTGTATGACGAATAAGCGCGAGTTTTACAAGAAATTCCTCTACGAGCCGCTGCCTGTGGAATCGCGGTTGGACGGACAGCTGCATGATGCGATGAACAGCGAGGTGGTGGCCAAGACTATCGAGAACAAGCAGGATGCCGTGGACTATTTGACCTGGACTTTGATGTACCGGCGGCTGGTGCAGAACCCCAATTACTACGGTCTGCAGGGTACCACGCATGAGCATCTCTCGGACTATCTGTCGGAACTGATCGAATCGACCATCAATGACCTGGTGGCTGCCAAGTGTGTCTCGATGGAAAATGAGATGGATGCGACGCCGACAAATCTGGGCATGATTGCTGCGTTCTACCAGATCCGCTATCTGACCGTGGAGATGTTTGCCTTGTCCCTGTCGGCCAAGACCAAGTTGCGCGGTGTCCTGGATATCCTGACTGCTGCGGACGAGTTCGAGGCTTTGCCTATTAGGCACAGGGAGGCCGCGGTGCTCGAGCGTATAGCCAGCAGGCTGCCCGTGCCCCTGCCCTCAACAGACGGGGACGGGGACGGGGAGGGGCGATGGAACTCGCCGCGTGTCAGGACGCATTTGCTTCTGCAGGCGCATTTTTCGCGTCTCTCCCTGCCTGCCGACCTCTCCGCTGACCAAGCGTGGGTTCTCTCGCGGGTCCTGCCTCTGTTGCAGGCGCTGGTGGACGTGGCGTCGTCGATGGGGTGGTTGGCGCCGGCGCTGGCTGCCATGGAGTTGTCGCAGATGGCCGTGCAGGCTGTATGGGAGGGCAAGGACCCGCTGGTCAAGCAGATTCCGCATTTGTCGGATCCAGAGCGTTTGCAGGTGTGTGCAAAGATGCGTGTTGATAGCGTGTTTGATGTCATGGACATGGAGGACGAGGATCGGGCCAAAATGCTCCAGGGCTTGGTGCCGCGGCAGGTAGCTGAGGTCGCGCAGTTTGTCAACCGGTACCCGAACATCGAGGTCGACTATGCCGTACGGGATCCTGGGGAGATCGTTGCTGGTGGTGCGGTTACCGTCGAGATCTCGCTGGATCGCGAGTGGGACGATGACGAGGAGGAGGAGGCAGCGGTGGTTGGTCCTGTGGTGGCGCCGTTTTATCCGTATGCGAGAACTGAGGGCTGGTGGGTTGTTGTTGGCGATACGGCCACACAGACTCTGTTGACTGTGAAGAAGGTTAATGTGGGGAGGAGGATGGAGACTGCGGTGGAGTTTGCGGCGCCGGAGAACGCTGGGCATGTGAGGCTTAAGATGTTCCTTATGTGTGATTCGTATCTGGGATGCGACCATGAATTTGACCTCGAGTTTGACGTCCAGGAAGACGATGACGACGACGACGACGACGAAGATGATGAGGACGATGAGGGTGATAAGATGGACGAGGACTAGGTGGTAGGGAGGAGGATAAGGCGTGGCTTTGGAGAAGGCGTTTTTGCCATGCTTGCAAAAAACAATGGCAGGAACCAAGGGATGAGTTCACCAGACAATTAGCAGCTATTATATTTAAATACATTCCATGTGTGGTTGCAGTTTCTTTTTGTTTCTACTGCGTGTTTATCTGCTTTCAAAAACAGAAACAATCTATCCTTTCTTTTTTTTTTTGCCTCCATCACTTCTACCACAATTTATTTCTCTATCTTTTTAATAATACATTATATTTTTCTTTTATATGAACGGCGCCGGCGGAAACTCTACCAGGCTGATGTTCGACGACGACGACGATTTCAACAACAGCACACCACTGACCAGCATAATGTACTCGCTAGCAACGCTCACCATAGTCCTTCTGCTCTTCAAGATCATCTACGAGCGCTGGGTCACGCCCCTCTCCCAGGTACCCGGCAAATACCTGCACTCAATAAGCAGCCTGCCCATGCGGTACAACATGCTCCGAGGCACCCTGCCCCAGTTCCTTTTATCCCTACACCGGCAGTACGGCCCTGTGGTGCGTATAGCCCCGCAACGGGTATCTGTAGCCGACGTGGAGATGCTGAGACATATATTGGGCTCACACGTGTATCGGAAGACGCCGAGCTATGATATGCCGAGTGTCCTGGAGGCCAATACGTTTTCGACGCGGTCTGCTGAGCTGAGTTCTGAGAGAAGAAGGCAGATGGGGCCGGGGTTCTCACATAAGCATTTGCTGGAAATGGAGGACCGGATTAATGAGTGCGGGGTATTGAGATTACGCGAGGTTCTGGATCAAGAGATCAAGAAGGATGGTGTAGTGAGGATGCAGTATAACCGGGTGTTTTCGCTTATCGCTCTGGATGTCATTGGCATTTTGGGGTTTGGCAAGAGGTTCGAGGCCCTGAGGAGTGGCGGGCACGAGTTGGTGGGTATGCTGGTGCGTATTCGGATGTTCAACTACGTGACTATGGCGTTTCCGTGGTTCAAGAAGCTGCCGATGCTGGTGGGCAGGCGTCTCCTGGGTACGCTGTACCGGTTGATAGATTTTGCGTTGCAGGCGATTGAGCAGCGGAGAAAGGAGGGCAAGGGCATGGTGGATTTGTTGCAGATGATGATGGATGTCGGGAGGACTGAGGGCGACCGTCGGATGACCATGAGTGATCCGCAGATGGTCTCAGAAACCATCCTGCACCTGATCGCTGGCGTGGACACGACGTCGGCGGGGCTTACCTGGACCCTGGCCTTACTACTGGAGCATCGCGAAATTATGGATCGACTGGTTTCTGAGATCCGAACTGTGTTTCCTGACTTGCAAACCGTGGTTTCCTTCGAGGACTGTCGCTTGAGATTGCCATATTTGACTGCGGTGATCAACGAGTCGCTGAGAATCATGAGCCCGACGCCCGGCATGCTTCCACGGCTGGCACCAGCCGGCGGTGTTCGGTTGGGCGGGTACTTTTTGCCCGCGGGAACCTGGATCTGCTGCTCGATCGGCGCGGTGCATCTGAATCCAGCGACGTTTGCATTGCCTGGGGTGTTTGATCCTGAAAGGTTTTTGGGCGAAAAAGGCGCGGCTACTAAGCATAATTTGCTGGCGTTTTCTACGGGCGTGCGTGCATGTCTGGGCAGAAACCTGGCGCTGGTCGAGATGCACGTGGTGCTCGCTAATCTGCTGAAAAACTACGACCTGCGTTCTGCTATCTGTCCATCTAAGCCAGAATCTTCGTCGGCGAACGAGTATTGCGGAGAGGTTCTTTCTTGCATCTCCAGACGCTACATGATGACGATCAACCCGTCTAACCCAGACCGTGATTGCCAGGTACTAGTGTATCCAAGAAAACCAGAGGAAATCTAAAAAAAAAAAACAATTTTATCACGTAGTATTTATTTTTAATATATATATTTTACATGTTTGTTTCGGAAAGAGATTTGAGACTCAGAAGGATCCTCCAGATATGCTGCTCGCGCTCCCTGAACACCTTACGTTGCTCGCGTTCCTCTTGCCATTGCTCACGATACATCTGCTCCCAGCGAAGCCGTTCAGCGCGTTCTTCGCGCCATCGCTCCTGGTCCAAAGCCAGCCGCTGTCTCTCGAGCTCCAATCGCTGGTGCTCGAGCTGCACAAAGGCATCCGGAGTCATCAGATTACTGGCCGAGGGCGTTATTGAGTCTGAGCGCCTGCGTTTATTGGGTGGCGGCTCTGAAGCGTGACCCACGCTGGATGTGCATTGTCGTGTGCCAAGAGACGCAATGGTGGGCTGTGTGGGCAGGATTGATGATGAGGCTGTTGTGGAGATGGCTGGTGGTATGGGCTGGCGCATAGGCGACTGCGAGCCCCTGGGAAACGCAATGGGCGGGCGAACAGGTGCTAGAAGCGGGAGGCTCGGTGGGATTGTGGTGAGGAGCGATGTGTCGTAGGACGAGGCGATTCGGTCGAGATCATCGGCGACTGAGCAGTAAGGGAAATTGCTGGAGATTATTCGTCGCTCGGCTGTGTTTTCCAAAACGTTGCGGATTGAATCGTCGCTATTGCCTGGCATCGCTGGTGCCAATGATACTGGTGTTGGTACTGGTGCTGATGATGGAGTTAATGCTGATGATGTGGTAACTATTAAAAAGATTAATGCATATTTGAATTTTTTTTTCATGACGATCGACATTAGTTGGATTTCCTTTTTTTTATGAATGCATGGTGTACATGTCAAATTTTCTTAAAGCAAAAAAATAAGGTCAGTGTGCACACGTGTTCTATACAAAGGTGGGAAAAAAACGAATGTAGCATTATTAAAATTGCTTACTTTGCTGGTTGCGAGAATCACTACTCATTCTTGTTGTACCCCGTGGTTCAGCCGTGCCAGTTGGAGTAGTGACTCTTTGCTGCCCATGATGGCTCTTGCGCTGCTTGGTGCGTGTCAGACAAACCGTGCAGGTATTGTAGAGGCTGCCGTTCTGACGTCTTTGGAATGCCTCAAATGGAATGCGTTTTTTGCACGAACTGCAAAAGTGCGTGCTGATGGGGACGTCGTGCATTGGTGTGGTGTTGGGCTGTGAGGTCGCTGTTACGGGTGTCGGCGGTGTCGCTGTAAACGAAACTAGTCCTGAGGATGCGTTTATGTGCTCGTGTGTCAAAAGTCCACTGGCTAGATCGCTCACCGAGTCCATGGGTCAATAAATTATTATTTTCAAACTATTTAAAGTATGCGGAAAAATAGAAAAATAAAATTAAAAATAAAAAAGGGTTTTGAATATTACTAGAAAATAAATAACTTTTATTTATTTATGTGTATATAGATGCAAAATGTATATATATATCAACGTGGTTTTCTTTTACTTGTTTTTCTGCTCTGATATAAAACTTTTTAATAGAAAAAAAAAGAAATAAAGGTAAATGAAGAAAAAAAATACATGAAAAAAAAAGAAACGCCCTGCCTATGTTCTTTTTCTTTTGTGTATTTATTCTTTTATACTTGTCCACATGCTGTACAATCATTTAACTTACTGCAAACTGTTCATTCAATTATAGAAACAAAAAAAATGTGCCCAGTTTATCATTCGACGAAGAAGCTTCTACCATCCGTTCATCCATAAATTCATTCATTCAGCTATAATGATTGATTCTGGGAAGCCGATCACACGATTAGATCAACTAAGGGGATGGAGTGAGTTTAAAAATGACCCAGAAAAAATAAGAGGAATCAGACATTGTCACTATCACCCCCTATCTGGACTTTTTTTTTTTTTTACATTCAAGTGTGTAGTTTTCTGGTTCTGAAACAAGAAAAAAGAATGAGTGACTCTGTCGCTTCCGTCATGAATTTTTTTTTTTTAGAAAATAAAGCAATGACTGGTTGTTAGCTGCTACGTTCCAGAGCTGCGTTCTAAAAACTGAAATAAAAAGAAAAGTTTTAAGAAAAAGCCTTGTCTGTTTCTTGTTGTTTGCAACACAAAAAGCATAAGCAAGCATTGCTCATTCTTTTTTTCCTCACTCATCATTTTTTTTGAAAGTTTAAAGAGAATCAGAAGAAAAAAGTACAACCTTTCTTTCTTTCTTTCTTTTTTTTGTAATATTTGGTTTTTTTTTCTACAAAAAAAAAAAATAAATTAGTTGGGGTTATTCTTCCTTGTTCTAAATTCCTCTTTAATTATCTGTACTTTACCTATAGCCTTATTTTTTCCTTTCTTCTTTTTAGAGGCTGTCTTTTTTTTTCTCATTCTGTAGCAGGGGTCAGATACTTTTTTTTTTATTAATTCGATTTTTTTGAAGCAGTAGAAACACATATACAGAGAATGAGTTCGAATAGGACTCAGCATATGGTTTTCGGCTGCAAGTGTCTGAATGTCAGACTAAATGTGGAATCAACAGCAGACAGTCGTATATCCTTGGAAAACATTGCAGACGTGCTTGAATGCAAACTTGGTGAAACGCAAGCTGTTGAAGTGGTAAGTCAGCGAAACCAGACCTTGCTCTGCTAAAAAAAAACGACCAAAAAAAAATTGTACACTGTACACTAAACTTTTATACCTTCCTTTTTCATTCTTTTTTTTTCTTAGGGATTGAACGCCTTGGTGGAAGTCAAGCCTGGGTCGTCGGTCGATCGAAGTATCAATGTGGTTCGCTGCTTGCTGTGCAAGTCGCCCGTACTATACTTTAGAAGAGCGTCTTCATTGAGGCTGTCTTCTTCTTTGGGAATGCCGCCTGCGCATAGTGAGGGGTTTTTGGCAAAAGAAGCAAAGGTAAGGATTTCTCAAACAATGCAGTGTATTTATAAATATGCAATTAATACATATATTAGACACTCAAAAAAAAAGAGCAAACCTCTCCTCCCCTCTTCCCCCAAGTCAACAAAAAGAAAATCAACTAATTAGGCAAAAATACCATGGGCTTAAATCAACTTTGTTTACTTATTGCTTGTAGAGCCCAGAACAGGTGGTTGAGATCCAGAAGCTTCCCGAGTACTCGGAGCCATTTGGCATCCTGCTTCTACCCGAGTTTAGAAGCGCCGTGCAATCGCGGCCAGCAGGCGCACATGCGCATGTGCCCCGGGAGATCCAGCAGAAGGCTGCGGAGTATATGCAGCGGCAGGACATAGCAAAGGACGAGCGCGTGCGCGAGTTTATCCGCCAGCAGGACCGCGCACTGGAGGCTACACGCAACCGCACGATGGACGAGTGTGCTCTGGTGGCTGATATCATCAACGCGGTGCACCCGCAGACGGTTCCGACGCCTCCAGTACGCAGAGAGCCCACGGGGTCGTCGGGTCTGGCTGCCATGCTCCGGGGCTCAGCCAGCGGCACCAGTAGCAGTGGCAGCAAGGTGAGCAATGGCGCAAGGCATAGCCCGATGGACCGGCGGCTGGACGCTGGGCAGGTGAGCGACGACGATCTTGGCGGAGTCTTCGGACTGGCCGATGCAGTGGACACTATGGCGTTGCGTGGCAGCGGTGCGGGGCGTCGAGCCAATGCGTTTGGCACCACGCAGCAGCAGTCGGACGAGTTTTCCAACGACGAGGAGGAAGAGGCGTTTGGTGATTTTGCACAGCTTCCCTCGCATAGCTTCGCACCTGTGCAGATGTCGCGTCAACAGCAGCCGCAGCAGCAGA
The DNA here is from genome assembly GCA_027478445.1 of Coemansia asiatica. NCBI lineage: Eukaryota > Fungi > Kickxellomycota > Kickxellomycetes > Kickxellales > Kickxellaceae > Coemansia > Coemansia asiatica. The sequence continues at coordinate 30,812 of JANBOH010000093.1, forward strand.
GGAGCGGTAATCTTGCACCGATGCTTGCTGGCTCGATGCCCATTCAGATCCCGACGTTTGGCAGCGGGTCCATGGTGGGCGGGCATTCGCTGAGCCGGAGAGACGTGCATCATCGTGCGGAGGAGGTCGAGCAGAGTCGCAGGAAGGAGCAGTTTGCCCGCGACCTGCCCAAGACCTTTGTGCCACCGCATCTGCTTCTCGACCAGATGCACGAAAACGACACGGATCTGATTATTGGCAGCAAGCCCCGCGACTCTTATGGATTTGGCCGCCGGTATGCCCCTGGCTGATCCTTTGATTTTGGCTTTTCTTTCTGACACCCACTTATAAATCAACAATAAAAAAAGTCTTGGTAAAGCAATGAGCAAGTCTGAAATGGACTTGTTTTCTTTTTCATTTGCATAATTACCTTACAATTTAGTCCTTGCAATCTATTATCACCCCCCTTTTTACACCTTTTTATATCACCATACTAATATACTATTTTACCTTGATTTACGATGGCGGAAACGGAATCAGATGCGTCACTGTCCATTGCACATTTGTCATCAGATGAATCGCAGACAGACAACACGCCCGATTCGCCAGCGGTCTCCGACTACACAGACATCAAGCAGCACCCCGAGACAGAAGCCGTCGAAGAGAACGCCAAAGAAGGGGATAAGCAGAGCGTGGAACGGTCCTCCGATTCAGCACATTTCGAGGATGTAATCGCATCTCAGCCAGCAGACATTGATAAATCAGTCGATGACCACGAGCAGTCGACATCGCCGGTATCTCCGATAACCAGCGGGCTTCCCGGGCTGGTGTTTATTACAGGCGCAGTGGAGAAGCTTCTGGGCACTAGGGAGGCAAGGAAGCGCGACGTCAAGGCAGCTTTGGACAAGATGCAGCAGGTGCTGGCGCCTAAAGCACAACAGAACACATGGCTGAGCCGCGACGACATCGAGCTGGTGATCGATGCCTTCGAGTTGCTCTGTGTGGCGCAGAGCACACCGACCACCCTGGTGATTGCCCTGGATTGCGTCGAAAAACTCGTATCTTTCCATTACTTTGACAACGTCACTAATCTGACCACCACAACAACGGTGCTCCGGCGGATCAAGGCCAACAGGCGTGATGCAGATGATTCTGATGAGCAGGCACTTTTGCGGGAGGCTGAGATGGAGACACAGGCCTTGCATGGCGCGTATTTCCGCGGCATTGCTGACCGTCTGGTAACTATGGTTGCCAGGTGCTACCAGGGCGACAGCACCAGCGATACTGTGCAGCTGCAAATCGTCAAGGCTCTGTTTGCGCTGATTTCCTCCGACAAGCTGCCCGTCAGACAATCGTCGATGCTTAATACCATCAGGACAGCGTACAATGTGTTTGTTCTGTCCAAGAGCCAGGGCAACCAGACCATTGCCCAGGGCACCCTGACCCAAATGGTCCACCTGGTTCTCTCGCGAGTACCCGTGGAGCTCGACAACGACGCAGAAGACGCAGACGACGAGGAGATCAAGAGGAGATCGGTTCGCGATGGCGCTGCCAGGGATGCTTTTTTGCTCTTGCGCGCGCTGTGCAAATTGTCGATGCGCCAGGTCCCCAACGACCACCTGGCCGATGGCAAGTCGCCGCTTTTGAGATCAAGGTGTCTGGCGCTGAATCTTATTCGTCTGGCTCTTTCCGAGCACACCGCGGTGTTTGTTTCCTCATACGTGTATCTGCGCTCGCTGTCCTCTTCGGAAACAGACCAGCCAAGTAGTAACCAGGGTCGCCGTACTGCTGCCTCTGGTCACAGCGCCAATGGCACGGTGGGCGACGATGAGTTTGCAGACACCGAGGGCCCTGATCAGGTAATCTCGCAGGAAATCGCTCAAACAGCCTCGCGCCAGCTCGAGCACCAAAGCAATGATCAGGATGCCGAGGAGAACAGCCAGTCCATGTCTGACAGCAACGATAACAGTCCATTGGCTGCTGGACAGCCACTTTCGACAGTGGCAGTTCCGCTTATAGCAGTTATTCGCCAGCACCTGTCGCTTTCTCTGAGCCGCAACCTGGTCTCGTCCAACCCGATGATCCTAGACCTCGGCCTTGCGGTCTTTGGGCTTACAATGCTTCACGCCCGCATGTATCTGCGGCACGAAATGGAGGTGATTTTCCGCGAGATCCTCCTGCCTCTTTTAGAAAGCAAGAGCTCTGGGTCGCTGCATCAGCGCGGTCGTCTTCTGCAGACGCTGGGCAGATTATTTGCTCAGCCTGCGCTGGTCGTCGAATTGTATCTCAACTACGATTGCGCGGAGAACTCGCAGGTCAACGTGTTCCAGAGGCTGGCGGAGATCTTGTGCAAGCTCGGTGGCAACTATATCCCATCTCCATCAGCTAAAAACTCTCCTCATTACTGGCTGGCCTCGCCTAACGCCGAGTCTTCTGCTGAGGGCGCATCTACTTTGATGGCTGCCTGGCGGGCTGTGCAGCAGCGTCAGACCGTTTTCAACACGCCCTTGTCGCTGACTCTGCAGGCCTCAGCTCCTGCCGGTGGCAGTAATAGCAATGATGGTGGCATTAGCCTTGATGCGCTTTCTAGTGGCTCAGCGATAGACTATAGGCGTGGATCAAGGACCTTTTCGATAACCAGCCAGGGGAACAACCCGATCGCGTCTTCTAATTCGGTGAGCAGTGCCACGCTGACCTATGGCGGAATAAACTTTGCTATCAGCGATAAGACAGGCGCCACTGCTGCTGCTGCTGCTGCTGCTGCTGTTGCCTCTACAGATGAGTATATGGTTCGTCAGTGGGCAATGGATGCGCTTGCTACGATGTTGCAGAGCATGGTTGTTTGGAGCGACCGTCTTGCCGACTCTAGTGGTTCTCGCGCAGCTGCTGATACTGCCGATTCTCATAAAGAGGATATCGACGATAGCGCTGCCAAGGCCGCCGCTGACGCCGCAGCTGCAGTTGCTGCAGCGGAGCAAGCCAAAGTAGCTGGTGGCGACCAAGACAGCAATACAGCCAACGATGATCCCGAAGAGCTGTCGTCGATCAAGTATCGCAAGCAGCAGTATGAGCTAGGCTGCAAATTGTTTGCGTGGAAGCCCGAAAAGGGCATCGAGGCATGGAGGAATGCCGGGTTTATCAAGAGCAACGATCCTCAGGAAATCGCTCGATTCTTTATCACTTACAACGACCAGGGCATCGACAAGTTCCAATTGGGCGAGTACCTGGGCAAGGGCGATGCTTATAACATCGCTGTTATGCATGCGTTTGTGGACCAGATGGACTTTGCCGGCATCGACTTTGTCACTGCGCTTCGCCAGTTTCTGCAGAAATTCAGACTTCCTGGTGAGGGCCAGCAAATCGACCGGTTTATGCTCAAGTTTGCCGAGCGCTATGTCATTGGAAACCCCAATACGGGCTTTGCCAACGCGGACACCGTCTATATACTGGCTTACTCGACTATTATGCTCAACACCGATCACTACTCGCCGCGAGTCAAGAAGCGCATGTCCAAGCAGGAGTTTATCAACAACAACAGGGGCATCAACGAGGGCCAGGACCTGGATCTCGCGCTGCTTTCGGATATTTTCGATCAAATCGACAAGGAGGAGATCAAGATGGAAGACGACCCGCTGCAGAGCAAAGCTCAGGACGCTGCTAATTCCCGCGGCAATAGCGGTGCTGGCTCTTTGTTTGTTCTCTGGGGCAACAGCACTGCTAATCGTATCCGCGAGCAGCACGCGCATGCCTCGGCTGCAATGGCTGCCAAGAGCGAGCAGTCTATTCGTAGCATGGCACGGATGCGTCGTCGGCGTGCAGTGCGCAAGCCATCGGTCTCTATAGCTGCTGATATGCTCAACGGCAACGACTCCAATGCAGATGGCGAGCAAACTGATGATGCCGGATCTCTAGCGACACTTGATACCTGGGCGATGCTCCTGGATATGTCGGACTACCTGCATGCGACTCGCTCGGACCATATTGCGCCGATGTTTGGCATTATCTGGGCAGCTGTTCTTGCTGCACTGTCGTCGCCCATGCAGACATCTTCTGATCCACATGTCATTGCCGCTTGTCTGATTGGCTTCCAATGTGGCATTGCGCTGTCTTGTCGCTTCCGCATGCCTCTTGAGCGGACTACGTTTGTTACGACTTTGCGCAATTTCACTCAGTTGCAAAATCTAGCCGAGATGAAGCGCAAGCATGTAGAGGCTATCCGTGCATTGATCGAGGTAGCTGCTAGCAGACCCGATGTCGGCGATGGTTTGGCCGAGAACTGGCTCGATGTACTTCAGTGCGTATCGCAGCTTGAGAGACTCCAGCTATTGACTCAAGGGTCAGAAGCTGCTGCTGCTGCCGCCGCTGGTGCTTATTCAACTACATCTTTCCATAAAACTAGCCGTGTTTCGAGCAGTGGTGATGGCAGCTCGATTTTTGGATTTGCTACAGGCGTACTTACAGGCAGCAGTGGCAGCGGTAATGGCTCGGGCAATGCTAGCTCACAGAGCGTTTCGGCTCGCGCTCTGTTTACATCGCCTACCTCTGCAGGCTCAACCATGGTCGCCCCTGCTGCTAGTAATAGCTCAGACTCTTTGCGTTTGTCTTCATCAATGAGCAATATGCAGGTGCCCAAGGTATCTGTGGCCGAGCTTGCCAAGCTTGAAACCAACTCGCAGGTTCTGGTGGTAATGGTTGATCGTTTGTTTACCTCATCTGTGCATCTTTCTGGCTCTGGAATAGTTGACTTTGTGCGTGCATTGTCAAGGGTTGCTTGGGGGGAGATCACTTCGACTTTCCGCGCTGACGAGCTCAAGCAGCAGCAGCAGCAACAGCAGAGACAAAGTGGCTATCAGAAGAGCCATAAACGTCAGCTATCTGCAGTTACCCGCGGACCGTCATCTGCATTGTCTCGTCTATTCTCTATGACTAAAATTGTCGAGATTTCCTACTACAACATGGGGCGTATCAGAGTCGAGTGGTCGCAGATCTGGGCTATCCTTGGGCCGCTGTTTGATCGAGTAGGCGCTTATTCAGATACCCGAGCAGCGCTTTTTGCTCTGGACTCGCTGAGACAGCTTAGTATGAAGTTTTTGGAAAAGGAGGAGCTGCCTCATTTTGCGTTCCAAAAGGAGTTTTTGCGTCCATTTGCGGATATCCTCGAGGGATATATTCCCCCAGACTCTGCTGAAGACACCTCGGTACATGGCAGGTCAATAATGACCAACGTCTCTGTTGATGTGATGGTTAAGGACATGGTCCTGCGCTGTGTGCACCAGATAGTGCAGGCTGCCTCGTTCCATATTCGAAGCGGATGGAAGGCCATATTAAACGTGGCTCAGATAGCTGCTCGTGACTCTAACGATGGAATAGCAGAGATGGGATTCTATATTGCAAAGACATGCGCGGAGCAGCATGGCTCGCAGATGTGGACATTGGTTACTGCTACAGTGCCTATTGTGAGAAAAAAAGTCAGCGAGAGCGATATTAAAACGGTTGCTATTGTATCTGTAAGCGGCCTGGAGTATTTCCACGAGCTGATAGACTGTCTCAACGAGTTTGCAGTTGGAGCAGCCACTCAGAGACCTCGATTTGCGCTCGGAGCCATCGATACCATGTATTTTGCAGCAGCGTCGGTTGGCAAGCAGATTCGACAGCATGCAGACTATTCAGCGGTCAAATCGGAGGCTATTTCATTGGATGACCAGCCATTGTACCGCGTCTGGATGCCTGTTCTGCGAGCCCTGCATGAGGTGGTCATGCATACAGAGGACCTGGAGGTGCGGACCAGGGCTTTGGACTCGTTCTTTAAGCTGATCATGAGCCATGGCCAGCATTTCTCGCAGGGACTCTGGGCCAGCGTCTTGCGAGACCTGGTGTTTACCATGTTTGCCGACCTTCGCGATCCCTCAGCGAGCAGACGGTTTGCGACTGTGGATGACCTGGAGCTCTGGTTCTCAACGACCCTGATCAAGGCACTGCGGCACCTGGTATCGCTGTTCTCTCGTTATTACCCAAAGCAGCTCTCCAATGCGATGATGGCTGAGGTTTTAGAGCTTCTGGTTATGTGCATCGCGCAGCCATCGGAGGTTTTGGGCAAGATCGGCACCTCCTGTCTGCAAGATCTGATTCGTAGCAACTATGTCAAGTGGGACGAGGAAGCCTGGGGCATGGTGTGCGATACGCTTGCTCGCCTGTTTAACTGGTCGCAGCCGCGAGAGCTGTTTTCTATTGCTGGTGCTTCGTGGGAGTCGGAGCAAAGAGCTGCTGCTGCTGACGCCACTGCTGAGTCTTTTACAGAAACAGCTACTGCTGCTAAGGGTGTTAGTGAAAACGAAGCACTGCCTGTGATCCGGCCAAAACTGCGTAAAGTGCCTAGCGTCAACAACTCTCGCTCATATGCAGCTAATAGACCTAGTCCGCTGCGCACGGGTGGCAGCGCTGCATCTTTGCTTTCTTCGACTGATGGTAACGAGACGCCCAGTCCTGCATCCGCTGGAGCCGAGAACGGACCGTTGCCTGCACAGTTACCCGCGTCGTTGCCCGCTGTTGCTCCGACAATGAAGCCCCTTCCTCGCGCTGGCAGTAGCAAATCGCTGTCTATAACGGGTTCCGAGGCAGAGACCAAGCCCGATTACATCCACATTACGCTGAAATGCATCCAGCAGCTCTTGCTGATCCAGACTTTGGGCGAGCTCTTTGGAGCTAATGTAGAGACAGGCGAGCTTTTGCCCGAGTCAGAGGACTTTTATGCGCACATGTCAGCGCATCATCTGTTTATTCTCCTGGACTGCCTAGATCAGTCTCGGGCATTTGCGCATCGGTTTAACATGGACCGCAAGGTGCGGCGTCGATTGGTCGAGATGGGCGTCATGCCCACTATGCCTAGTTTGCTCAAGCAAGAGACCAGCAGCGTCTTGACCGAGCTGCATATTCTGCAGCGTATGCACTTTGACGCTATGGGTATGTCTGAGAAGACACTTGATCAGAGCAATGGCAGTGGCAGCAGCAGCGGTGCAGGAGCTCAAAAGAGCAGGCATGTTTCCGGTTCTGTGCTTGCTGAGCGCCAAGCTGTTGGCGACGAAGTAGATGATCGTCTGGCATCCCTTATGCGTAGCGTGCTTTCGCAGTATTGCTGTGCCTTGGGCGATTCAGAGAGTTTTTCAGTGTCAGAGGAGAATTCGGCAGTATCGACAGGTCGCAGAAGCCAGCGCACTATTCATATTCTGTCTTCCAGAGTTATCCAGGACACGAGCGAGGCTGATGCTAAGCGCAGCATGGTGGTTACTACAGCCTGGCGTTCTTCTGTATTGGTGATTCTAGCACATGTTGCTCAGCTGGTTGATTCGGATGACGAGTCAAGGCCATTCAAGGCGTCCGTGGAGAGACTCTGGCCTGAGCTAGTCAATTGCTTTGGTGTTGCAGCTAGTGTCGGCGACTTTGATATTGTAGGCGCGCTGCAGCGCATTCTAGCTGCGGTAGGATCGGAATTCGGAGTATCTGTATTAAAGTGCAAGACTAAGGAATGAGAAGGGAGAAAAAAAAAAGAAGCGTTAGTAAGTAAATGTCAAGTCTCTTTTTTTTTACGTCATTTGACCTTTTTAATAAGAATTTTTTATTTCCATTTTATTTCCATTTTTGTATGTCTGTATCTGCTCTCTTTGTATTTTTTATTATTAGTTTCTAACATTTCTGACTTGGGCAAGAGAAAAAAATGAAAAAGAAAAGAAAAAAGAATATAAATACAGTATAGAAGAACCATTTTTTTCTACTTAATAGTTAAAGTTTTGCAAATATTTTGCTTCTATTATTATTATTTTTTTTTTGCCTTGTATTTCTATATTTTTTTAGAAAGTTTAAAATTTTATGGCTGTGAATAATTTACTTGGCCTTCCTGAGCCAGAATCCAGAGAAATAACCAAACCCAAGCCAAAGACGCCTAAGAAGAGTTTGCTTGATATAGAGGACAAAACCAAGTCAGAAGAAAAACTAAAAGCTAAAGCAAAGCCCAAATCCAAAAGACCTAGCCTTCTTGAGGCTGCAGAAAAGACTTCAGCAAAGCCAATTACAGGTCCCAGGTCTTTGAAAGACAAAAAAGCTGAGGAAGAGGCCGAGCAGAATGAAATCAATAAAATGCGTATAATGCAAAAGGGAAGCAAAGCACCCATGGTGTTGGCTCGTATAGTAGTTAACAAAAACCATAAAGAGCCTGTTTGGAAACTGCTTCCGGCACGGAAAGGCAGCAGTGTAATGGATGTCAAGATGATGCTGCGTATGCAGATGGGAGCCATGCCGACTAATATACATATTTATAATAACAAGTTTATGAACTCGCGAGTGCCTGACGACATGTTTCTTTCGTCATACACTGATGATGAAGATTCTATAATGTATATATGGCTGTTCAAAAATTAAAAGATGTATTGAATGTGTTTTGCATCAAGAGAAAGTAGGGGTTTGATAGCAGTAACCTTTAGAGACAATGGGTTCTGAGACATGTGCACCAGAATTGAGTGGCATGGGAAAAAAGTTTTTCTTTAACAAGATAACTAACAGTTATCAAAAAAAAAAATACCAGTAACAAATTTATAGATATATATCTGCTATGCTTGTTGTTATAACTTTATATCCTAGATTTTCTATCTTTATCATCAATAAACTTTCCATTAACTTTAACTTATGCGTCTATTCGGCTTTACCCTAATCGCACTTGCTAGTGTGGCAGCTAGTCCTGTTAATCAGCTAGATAGTCAGGCACTTGCTGATATTGCTAGCAGCATTGAAGTGCCTAGACAAAACTCAGCTGAATATGCAAGTGCCTTTAGACAACTTGCTCAGGTACTACAAGATACGAGTGCCCAGAGAGCACTTGATAGTCCACCAGGATCCAAGGAATACCAGCAGGCTCTGCATGCACTGCGCTCAGACATCTCCCGCGCTCAGTGGTTGTTCTACGACGACAAATCAGTATCAGACAACCTAGACATTTTAGCCAAGAAAATCGAATCAGCTTATTAGACATACATGCGTATAAGTGTCCTTTAGATCCATCCAAATTATGAATAAAAAGTAAAATAAATAGAAAATAATAGAAAATAATATAATCTTTATCTTGGATTAAATTTTTTTTTTTTTTCACCACTTAGCGCCGGTCACATCAAACTTTTCGGCAAACTCGAGATATCCCTTGACGATATTAAACACGGGAACCTTGAGATTCATGCTAACAAGCGAGTTGCGAACCTTGCTCAATCCATGGATCTTCACAAGCCTAACGACGCTCTCGCAAACAGGGTTAGGGTAGACCATATTGTTGTACCATCTGTCGTTATGAACCGAGAGCCAGACAATGGCATCCAGGGCCATCATCAGCGAGTCATTGCTGTTGAGAGGCAGCGGTGGAGGCACATTCTCATACCGAAGATGCTCTTCCTTTTGAGCAGCAGCATGCTTGCCCACGTGCATCTCCAGAAGACGCATCCATGCGTGGGCTGAAAACCGGATAGCCAGGGCATATTCAAAGGCCTCTTTGGCCTCCGACGGACGATGCAGTCTGAGCGCCAGTTCGCCTAGTGCTTCCCACTCGGCTTGCGTATAAGTATAGGTGACTTGCTGGCCTGTTGCCCGGAGATTGTGCATGCGTGACCGCCATGCCGTGTAGGTACGCAGGTCCTCGAAGAGCAGCATTATCAGGTTGTCCAGCCAGCGCTCGCACAGGCGCTTGCGCACTATGTTGCTGTCGCCAAGACGGATTTGCTGAGACTCGTCATCGCGATCAGTGACATTGTCGGCGTTATCTGCATCGTTGGATGCGGAGGGCTCTTTGTCCTTGGCCTCGAGAACGGCTGTCTGTGGCGCAGAAACGGGTTCAAATGGCGACTCGGGTGCTGCAATGTCGGATGTCGCTACAACAGCCGAGTCAGCAGGAGCGGTGTCTTCGGCGCTGTTTTCCTTATCGCCCTCGTTGTTGCCTGAAAGCGAGACCTCATCCATTTTTTCGCCTAGCGCAGCTATTGTTTCATATGCGACATCTCCATTTGCCTGTTCAGCCTGTTCAACGTGTTCAGCCTGCTCTGGGTTTGCACTCTCTTTTTCTTTCTCCTGCGCCTTCTTGCCCTTGTTTTTCTTGTTTTTCTTTTTTCCCTTGGCAGCAGGCTGCGCAGGCGCTTCGCTGCTTGGCTCTGCCTCTGGTTTTGACCCTGGCTTTGGCTCAGCCGCATTCTCCTGTAGATCAGATTCAGCTTCGGGCTTTTCATCGAGCTTCGTCTCGCTCTGCATCTCATCAGTCCCCTGGGTCTCTGCTTTGGTTTCCTCTAGATGACCGTTAGTATCCGCGTCTGCTTTTACCATGCCACTAGTCTCGATATCCGGCTTGCTCTCGCTAAGAGCACGCTCGCGCAGAGCCGAAAGAGGCAGATGATCGTCGTCCTTTTCCCCTGCTTTCTCCCTTTCCTTTTCCTCTTCCTCTTCGAGCTCATCGTCGACAGCAGCGCCAGGCACAGCAGAGTTGCAATACTCCTCTTCCATGAAAAAAACCTGGCTTCTCAGCATCAAAAGCTCGTCCCAACCGACCATGCCAAAGATGCTTGCCAAAATCTTGTAAGCATGGGCAAAAGTACCGTTGAGATTAGGCGCAGAGAGCCTAAGGATATCGCTGGACCCATTCTGGGCCATTTCCTCGGCATACCCGGGAGCGTCGGAATCGATGCTTGCTCTGCTGCTGGAGGGGACTGGGCCATGAGTAGAGTTGTTGAATGATTCGCCCAGGTTATAGTCTGCCAGAATATCTGGCTTGACGGGATAGTTTATGCGGCGTGGTGACGGTACACGAGGCATGTCGCGTCCAACGAATATGTACATGGGACAGGCGTTGAGCGTCAACAGTGCCCGTTTGAAGTCTTTGCTGTCGATGTAGATTTCAGCTAGCTTTGCCCAGGCATGGAACTCGCTAGGCGCATATTTGACTGCCATATGGGCTATGGTTAATGCAGACTCGAGCTGCTTTTTGCGACGGAGAAACTCCGACTGGATATAAAGCAGCGGGTAGCACGATGGCTTGATCTTGAGCGCCTGGTGCATGACACGAACCGCCTGGACCTCTTCGTCGCCCTCCAAGTAGCACTGAGCGAGCATGGAGGCTACTTCTGGATCAACACCCTTGAAATCGGCAGAGCTTCTTACCGGCGACTGCTGGCCTCCCAGGGGCGCATAGGCCAGGGGTGCCAGGATCTCGGCTGCGAAATCAGCGTATCTGCCGGCTCCCGAAAAATACTTTTGGATCCCATCGGCCAGAAAGTTCCTAGCCGTTGAGATCATCTGGGTCTCTGCGTTAGAGCCCAGCGACCAGCCGTTCCAGAATTGCTGCATAAGCGCCTCGATGACCTTGGCCTCTTCGCGGGGCCCGTTGACTGGCGTGACTCGGCGAAGCCCTGTGACGTCGTAGGCCAAAGAGTCGGAAAGCAGGGTTGCTCGTAAGAGTGAGCTGACCTGGCATTCTCTCCACAGCTCATCGGTGACCTCTTTGCGCTCTCCTAGAACGGTCACAATGTATGCGTCGACTCCGCCTGGAATCTTGATCTGGACTCGCAGATCGACGTTTGAAAACGCATTGTACGAGCAGTAGGTCCCCGACGTTATCTTCCACCCGTTGGACGCCCCGAACCACCCGGGTGACTCGCTTAGCGAGTACTGCAGCGAGTTGATATATGCAGCGAGTGAAGCTGATGACGACGTGTCGACTCCGAGGACATGATGATACGACCCGATCTATGATTTAAACAATAAAAGGAAAAAAAGTATGTTGCAAGATTAATCAGGATAGTTTAAGACTATTTAAATATTTTTTTCTTTTTTGTAAAAGAAAAAAAAAAGCGGAATTACTTACCTCAGGTTCATTGCGGTTGGAGCTATGCGACTTGACTATATGGCAAAGGTCTGGAGGGCCAAGCTCTCGAATCATGCCTAGAAAAGAAAGAGAAAAAAAAACAAGGTTGAATATACAAAGAAACTTGGTGTATATGCTGATTAAAACTCAGATTGCAGTCCAAACTGTATAATTTAGTTGCGTAAAACATTTAAATAAAGACTTACCAAGACCCTCTGTGCGAGTGGTTAGAGATTCGCCTATTTCGTTTTCGAAAATGTCAGGAACATCTCTCAAACAATCGGTGTGAACAACCATGGCTCCGCGTATTAAATTTAGATGTTATTCCAAATTGTTGTTATTGTCGCCAAAAAATATATATAAGGAAAGTCAAGATTTCTGATTATTTTTTGAATACAAAAAATAAATAAAGAGATTACTTGGTTTTAAACAAGTAAGAAACAAATGTCCGCTTATTTACTTCAACTTTTTTTTTTTGGAGAATGGCGCGTTTCTGTATTTACTTTTTGTGCCTGTTTTTGTTTGTGACGACATTGACAGAATTTAATCAAGTGAGCCAGAAAGGAGGAAACGCAATCGACTCGCTTAGAAAAATAAATCGACTCGCGTCATTATGTATATATATATATTTTTTGTTGACGTTTAAATACAACAACCTTTTTTGTTTCACTCCTACTTTCATAAATTTACATTCCTTATTTTTTTTTTCTTGTTTATATACTATTTTTTAACATGCCGCGTGAAATTATAACTATCCAGACAGGACAGTGCGGAAACCAGATAGGAGCCGAGTTCTGGAAGCGGCTCTGTCTGGAGCACGGCATCGGATCAGACGGCATGCTAGAGGACTATGCAACCGGGGGCAATGACCGCAAAGACGTGTTTTTCTACCAGGCCGACGATGACCACTATATCCCAAGATCCATCCTGATCGACCTGGAGCCCCGAGTGATCAACAATATAACCGACAGCGTCTGCGGCAACCTGTACAATCCCGAAAACATATATATCAGCAAGGATGGCAGTGGAGCCGGGAACAACTGGGCCAGCGGGTATAGCCAGGGAGAGCGTATCTGCGAGGACATCCTGGAGATGCTCGATAGAGAGGCAGACAACAGCGACTCCCTGGAGGGCTTCAACCTCCTGCACTCGATAGCTGGAGGCACTGGAAGCGGCCTGGGCAGTTTTTTGCTCGAGCGTCTGAGCGACAGGTATCCAAAGAAGCTTTTGCAGACTTACTCGGTGTTTCCGAATAACGAGGACTCGTCTGATGTCGTGGTGCAGCCGTATAACAGCTTGCTGACGCTGAAGAGATTGGCAAAGAGCGTGGACTGCGTTATTGTTCTGGACAACGCTGCATTGACGCGTATTGTTGCTGACAGACTGCACGTGCAGAAGCCGGATATCACGCATACCAACCAGCTTGTATCGACGGTATTGAGCGCAAGTACCACGACTCTGCGGTATCCCAGCTATATGAACAACGATTTGGCTGGCATGATTTCGCCTTTGATTCCAGTGCCCAAGTGCCATTTTATATCGACAGCGTATACGCCGTTTACCAGTGCCGATGCTGATACGACCAAGGTGGTGCGCAAGACAACGGTTTTGGATGTGATGCGACGCTTGCTGCAGCCCAAGAACAAGATGGTGTCGACGAATCCGACTAAGAGCAGCTGCTATCTGTCGATTCTCAACATTATTCAGGGCGACGTGGAGCCGACAGAGGTACACAAGTCGTTGCTCAGAATAAGGGAACGGCGTATTGCCCAGTTTATCCCTTGGGGCCCGGCTAGTATCCAGGTGGCCTTGACCAAAAAGTCGCCGTATGTGCAGAGCCAGCATAGAGTCAGCGGTCTGATGATGGCCAACCATACGAGCATTGCTGGTCTGTTTGGCCGTACCCTGGTGCAGTACGATAGGCTGCGCAAGCGCAATGCGTTCTTGGACTTGTACCGTCGCGAGGCCATGTTTGCTGATAGCCTGGACGAGTTTGACGATGCTCGCGAAACCGTATTTGATTTGATCAACGAGTATCGGGCGTGCGAGTCTGAAAATTACTTGGGTTGATTTTTTTTTAATATGGAGATGCGGAAAACAGTGGTTTATTTTTATTTTTTTAGGGAGCTTTTCCAGACTTTTTTCATTGCATGAATGAATAAGAAACAAATCATAGCAAGTTTGCCAAAGTGTTTTTTTTTTGTTTTACAAAGCCTCTGCTCTCTTTTTGCTTTTTTATGCTCTTCTTTTCCTTATTTTTTATATTTATATTTTATACACTTCTTGACGTCAATTTAGCCATTAGTGAATTAACATTTGTAGTTTTATTTTATATATACTATAGACACGCAGCATTAGGCACAAGGGGAAACTTTTCCTATAGAACCTGGTTGTGACTTTTTTTTTTCTTTCCTCTTTTCATGCTTGATGGATGGACTTTACCACGCTTTTACTTGTTGCCGGAACCCTTTTTGCTATAATCGCTGCTTTTAGATCAATCGACACACTATCAATGATCGGGTAAGCGGAGAATTTTTGTTTTTCATAAACGTTCCTAGTTTAAGCATTTTTAAGAAAGAGGAAATCGCGGAGGTTTTTTTTTATATATATATGGGCTTAATGGAGAAGGAAACGAAAGAACCCGAGAAAGGGAGGGAAGATAGATAGAGTAAATTACCAAAGCACCAACCCCATTTTTTTTCTTGTTCAGGTTTCATTTGTTAACATATTTATTTATTTATTTATTTATTACTCTTTAAGCTATATTTTTCTGGTTGGCCTTTTTGTATTTTATCAAACTCTGTAGCAAATATATTATCGAGTGGCAAGAGTCTGCTCTTGAAAAACATCGACAGATGAAGCTCCGGGATTCGCCGATCTATCATGAACGACAGAGTTTTTGGCTCTGCGCAAAGGTAAATTACTTCCACGGCTGACTGCTATGCAAATAGATATGGCATATGTGGCATTTTCTTCTAATTTATGCTACAGAAGGAAGCAGACGAACTAATTAGCGCTCTGTCTATTTTTTTATTTTCTTGATTCTGTATTAAATTGTAGCACTCGCTAAACAACGTGGTAAGTTGACTGCCAATATATTTAGAGATATAGAGGCATAAGAGATGCTAGAGGCGTACCTTTTGCATTTCTACTACCTCCTCTCTCTCTCTCTTCTTTACTTTTTTAGCTCCCCCATGTGATCGATTCCACCTCTTATTGAAATGAAAATTCACCACTATCGACCTGTCAAACAACAACTATAGCTTCAGCAGGAACTATTTACCCACGCAGACCTCGAGCGCATAGCGACGTATCTGCATGAGCAGCATCCCGAGGAATCAGGCTGGCTCAAATTCAACTCGCACAAGAACTTTCTGGGATTTGGCGACTACGACGTCAACGTGATCACAGCAGCATTGCACGAGCACAGCTACGACCTCTTGTGGCACGACAATCGGACGCCCCTGGACACCGTGGATCTGACCGCGTGTGCCGGACTAATTGTACATATTCAGCCCACATGGTTTTTCCGTCGCGGCCACTGGTTTGCCATCAAGCATTTCAACCATCCGATCACCGTGCCCGAGGTCAAAGAGACTTTTGTGGGCCAGCCCAGGGCCGCGAGGAACGACAATGACGCCGAGGATGCCGAGCACCAAGAAGTCACTCGGGGTCCGGGGTTCTGGAATTTGGATTCCAAACTAGCGTTTCCAGAGTTTCTTGGCAGTCAGAGAAAGCTGGACCGCTTTTTGACCGATTTGCGCAAGAAGAACAGGGTCCATGTGCTGCTGATTGTGCCAATGAAAACGCCGTCGACATCATCGTCATCATCCATTTGAACAGATTAAATGTTTGCCTGTGTTATGTTCTCACTTTTCCATGTTGTTTTGCTTGTTTAATAAAGCCCTGGTGGATTGTAATTCTGCTAGCAATTGTGTATGATTTGATTTGTGATTGTTGGGCTTGATGCCAAGAAATTCCTTGCTTATAAAAAAGCAATAAAAGAACAGTTGCTAATGCGGAATACGCAGAAAAATGTCTTGGTAGCCATTGTTTTTTTACACTCTTTTTTACCTGCAAACTACCATTTCTTTTTTCTTGGCTTTTTTTTCTTTTTTATGAAATAAATAATGAAACTCGATATTTTTTCAGTGTTTGAATAAGGAGGCTAAAAAGGGACGAAGGAAGAAGAAGAATGACTGGTGAGAAATAATTGCCTCCTTTATTGCTTTCCTTTGTTTTTCCCGCCTTGCAGAGTAAAATAGACTTGTATAACTTTTATACCTCTGCTTTTTTAAGTAGAGCAAATAAAAAAGGAGCTGGATATTTCTTTATTTTAATTTTTCCTTTTTATTTTTAAACTTTATTCTTACAGCGTAAAAATAATGACCAATTCAGAGCATGCGTGGCCAAAGCTATTCAGAAGACTGTCTCTAAGCGGCACAAACAGAAAAGACAGACCAAAGCATACCGGCCACGACCCACTTTTACCAACACGACCATCGCTGCATCTATATCAGCCGCCAGATATCTCTCCACCAGAACCCAACAGACCAAATACATCTGCCACTGCTGGCAGCGACATCGATGACGTTACATTTTTGATCCAAGAGCAGCAGCGACTTTTCGATCAAGTCGAGGAAACCAGAAGAAGCAGTACTTTCACAAGCATCATCCCCGAATCCAACAGCAGAGAGGAGTCTTTCGGCGCCAGTATAGATACAAGGCCGCCTACAAGCGATAGGATAGCAGAGTTTCGGCTGGATATCCCCGATGGCGTGCGCAATATGACTCAGCATCCTGGAAGCCAGATAGTTGGCTCGGTGGTCATCACTGTCACTAGATCTACAAAGGCGCAGAGGATCAGCTTGCATTTTCTGGGTTACCAGAAGGTATATCTTAAGGACCCGGCTTCGCAATCCCCTATTGCATCGCTTGTTGGCTCTGAAATTAGGCTGTTTGATAAACGACTGGTTGTATGGGGCGACAGGGGCTCTGCAGATGTGCTGGTTCCAGGTACCCTGACCATTCCGTTTTCTATCAAATTGCCCTTTGTCAACTACCCGTCCAGCTTAAAAAGAGACTCTGTATGCAAGGTCAAGTATCTAATCTGGGCAGAGCTCGATAGGCCGGGTACGTTTAGGGATCATATAACCAGGACCCATAGAGAAGAGATATACATGGAGCCCTTTGCCTATCCCACTAGACCATGCGACACCAGTAGCTTTGCTCTAGCCATTCCGCAAAGAAGCGAGGCAGCTTCAAATATGGCTGGCGTAGCGGTGGGTCTAGAAGGCTCTGTGTGGCCGATCCCTGTGGTTGCCGGCGACTGTATCAACTACCGAGTATCCGCGCAGACTGTTTCTCAGAACTCATTGGCGTCTGTCGCTGATCCCACAAAGTACGTGGTTAAGCATGCACGAGCAGTGGTGGTCGAAAGACTAGATGTCCGTGGACTGATCAAAGGTGTAGAGTATGCGCAGTCATTTCGCTCAGACATTTTTTCCATTGCACTGGCACACGACAATGACAAGCTAGGCAATCAGTCGAGCAACAATGGCGGGACTGCATTTATTTCTAGCGGTCAGTTAAAGCTGCCCCTGGATCTCTGTCCATTCGAGGGCAAGCAGCTGAGCCGGCGCTATGAGCTGCGTATCGAGTTTGACGTTATTGATCCAAGATCTCTTTTGGATAAAGTGATCCGCCATTCATCTTGCTATGCGCACTGGATTAATTTGGATATCTGCACTGTTTCTCCAGATAACTTTCGGCCGGAGACCCTGCAGAATGCGTTTGCTGACGAGTCGCTTAATA
Source organism: Coemansia asiatica (assembly GCA_027478445.1). Taxonomy (NCBI): domain Eukaryota; kingdom Fungi; phylum Kickxellomycota; class Kickxellomycetes; order Kickxellales; family Kickxellaceae; genus Coemansia; species Coemansia asiatica. The sequence continues at coordinate 48,486 of JANBOH010000093.1, forward strand.
TTAATAGCATCACCCCTTCGCCATATTTTGTGGATCCCTCGGAGCCTGAACTGGAGATTGGTGGCTGGGAGCTTGATCGTAGTTTTGTTAAATGGGACAGATTTAATCCTACCTGGATATCATTAGCCAAAAAGAAAAATTCAAATTAGATTCACTTAATTTTTTATTTATTTATTTATTCTTATTTTAACATTTGACAAATTAAGCTTCTATTTTAAGAAGCCTGCTTTGTTTATGTCACTTGAGCATACATTTTTCCAATGCATGGCTTTGATGATGTGAAAATTTTATTTTATATATGCGCACGTACATGTGTGAGAACATAGTATTTCTCTTACTTTTCAATGTCAAATATCGTGTGCATATTACAAATCTTGCAATTATGTTTTTTCTTACAAGCTGCTTCTAATTATAAACATTTACTATCTTTTCCGTATTATGTTTTTGGGAATTTTCTATTTGGTTTGAAATCCACTGAGTGTGAAAATAAAAAAAACAACGTATCACTGCATTACTTTTAAAAAAAAAAGTTTTTTTTGTAAGTGGAAAGTATGTATATTAAAAATACTTCACAGGTATAAATACATCGCATTTTAAAAGAAATTCTTATTGCTCTTTTTTTTCCAAAAGAATAATCAGGTTTTTTTTTCTTCAAATAATTTTTTTTTTCTAGTTTATATTTTAACAACAAATTCAACATCAGCTATGCGTTTCTTTAATACCTTACTTGCTCTTGTCGGTACTCTTGCTGCTACCGCGTATGCTTCTGGATCCTCTACTAAAATTGATAGACCTGCTGTCAAAGACTCTACTATCTACCGCTCTACTGTAAGCTGCCCCGACTGCCCCGACAGAAACTGCTACAAGTGCACCCTTGGCCACGAAAACAAGCTGATAGCTAATACAGGAGGTCTAGCTTATCTCGGCGCGCTTGTCGGCTTTGAGATGCCAGTTGATGGCTCAAATGTCAAGAGCTGCAAGGTCCAAATTCCAGCATTCAGTACTCCTCTTCAGTCGCCAGTCACTGTTGTTGTGAGCAAGGCAGAGTCATCAGATTGGTCAGAGGATACTGTCGATGGAGAGAACGCACCTGCTTTGGGTGATGAGATTGCTTCGGTCGATGTCCCGGCTTATAACAATCTGCCTGCTGTCGACATTACGCCTGCATGCCAGGCTGCCATAAACGGAAAATTCTCAATCTACTTTAATGCTAGATTTGGCCATTTCGAATTCTGGTCCAAGGACTCTGGAAACCCTGCAATTCTTCATGTGGTTACCAATTAAGATTTAATTTTTTGTTGTTGTCTCTGTTTATTATTGGTTTTGGTAACATAAAAGCTTTTAAAGCTTTGTATATAAAGTAGTATAAAATAGTTTGAGCGTATTATGAAGATTAAACTAAATTTTGTTTTAATTTTAATAATTTACAATTCATTATATTATAAGATCTTGAAATATAATTCTTTTAAGTAGCTATGCAATGTAAAAAAAAAATAAAACAATTGGCCGAGCTCTAGAAACCACTTTTGTTTACTATGTCTATTGGCTTTTCCAGTGCTACTGATTGCTTTTTTTTAGATATTTTGCTGGTGCTATAATTACACTTTTGTTTGTTGTATTGATACTGACCAATATCTCATTAGTAAGCAGCTGTAAAAAAAGCAAGAAAGATTGAGGTGTTTTTTTTTTTTTGCAAAATAGATTTTTTTCTTTTCAATAACAAAATTTTATTATAAAAAACCTACTGAATATTTATGTTAAGGAGGACTTGTAATATGTAAATATGATAAATGTTGAATCAATGAGCTATATTTTTTTAACTAAATCATGCATATCATCTTTAAATAAATAATTATTATTTGTGTATTCAAGTTTAGGAAAACGAGATATTATAAATAAAATCATATAGATCGTTTCTTTGTATTTATATGAATAAGCTTTAAAGTCAAAGCAAATAAGTTTCAACTTAGAGCAAAATACATGCTTGGTGTTTTGTACATATTGAAGTAGCGTTTTATAGTCTAGAGTATCTAATAAAGCATAAATCAGATTTTGTTCTAAATTTAAGAATCTTACACAGGATAATTTTTGCAAAACAAATATAAAAATTTTTAAAACTAATAGGAAACCCCTATTTCAAAAATAACTATACTGCTCCAATTAATAAAACTTGTATTAATAGCAAAATATATATAACAAAGTCAAAAACAATTACTCGTTTTATAGTTTTTATCTGTACATATAGCATTGATGGTATTGTAAAACACTGATTCTTCATGTTTAGCCGCAGAGGATACAGTAATATAAAAATAACGTGCTTTGATCTTTATTAGATAGCAAAGTGCAATAGATGATATCTGTCCGTGGAATAATAAATGATTAATTATATTTAGAAATTCTGCGTATAATAAGCTGTTGTTTCTCGGGTAATCTATTATTCTTAATTCTTTAAGCCTTGAAAAGATAAATTTAAACCTCCATCTATCATCAGATTTGGGTAAATCATAGACTAGATTTCCATCTCTATCGTAATTAGCTCTGTAAGACACAATAAGCAATTTCAATCTTGCAAAGTTTACATTGGTATAATACGGCATTTCTGGATTCTGAAAGCAGGTCAAATTGAAAGCCGGAGGTACATTTACTAATTCAAGACATTCAAGTGACTTGAAAAAAAAAACAATAGGCAATTGAAGAGTTTTTTTTTTCTGTCTTGTCAAATGTCAAATCCAATTCTGTGATATGCTGAGGCAAGTATGGCAAGACGCATGCAAGAAACATGTTGCTTTCAAATCTATATAATCGGTCGATAAATATAAAATTCAGATTCAATGATAGCCTGCATAAAAAGGAATTATAATTATTATTGATTTTATAACATTGAAATGTAAATTTTACGTTAAAATATTCAATCATGCAATCAAGATAATAATCGCTATTTCCTTTGGCTGGAGAAGCATAGCTAAGGTCATAATTTTTATAAATATTGTGTTCGTATGTATATAATGATCTGACGTTTTTCCAAATACCTCTACTCAAACAAAATATCCGGTAAAGTTTTTCAAGAAGCACATGTTGATGTTCATTTATATTTGCATTAATATTTTTCTTTTTTAATAAGTAGCATTGATTAAATGCTGTCAATAAATCAATATTCGATACAAGAATAGGCTCAATAACTGAAATATTACGCTGACGCAAATAAATTCTTCTAAGCCTGCGTGTAGATTCAATACTGTCTAAGAATACATTATAGTCTTCAAAGAACGCTTGATTATAGACAAAGGGCAAACCGATGTATCTCCATGGCTGACATACACCAATATTAGGCTGCTTTTTCTTCCATTCGTCTAAGTAGCCGGCTTTTTCACCCACAGCAAAATAAATAATCATTTTTAAACAGCAAAGCGGAACACTAGAGATTGAAGCCATTATAGATATAAAAAAAGTTTTAAAAAAAGTGAGTATAAAAAAGTGGAGAAAAAGTGAAGAAAAAAGTGGAGAAAAGTGATTTTTCAATTCTCAAATTTCTTTACAGTTCTTTTATTTTAAAATAGAAAAAAATTATGCTAAACGTATGTATCTATTATACCTGTGCATTTGCATGCAAAATAAAAATTTGTCCATTCTATTATTTTGTCTAATATAAATTTTAACAAAATCAAATTTGAGCTCAGTAAAAAAGCATAATTGCCTCAGCGTTAACGCAAACAAAAAATAATATAAACCATTTTAATTTTTTTTATAAAATATTAAAAAAATTAATTATTACCTGGTCTCAGGAAAAACTAAATATTGAATCTCTAACATTGCAAAATGATAAAAAGTCGATTTATATCCTTGCGAAAAGTTCTGAATATCATTTTTTAAAATATAGTCAGTTGTCAATTCCTGAAGATTCGGAGAATACGCTGTCATAAATATAACAAGATCAAGCATTTCTTTATGCATATATGGTTCGACTTGACAATCGATATAGAGTTCTTCTAAATTAGGACAAAGGACAAATTCAGTAGATTGGTCACAACTCTGCAGTAAAATGTAGTCTAACGTATCTAATAGGGCAATCATCAAATCTGGATATAGCAAAAGTGATTTTAATCGAGTCAACTTTTTTTCCAGCAAAAGCATGATAAACGTACTAAAATCAATAGGTATGTTGATGTTCAAGGAAACCAGCGAGTCTCATTTAATCATATCAATATTGATAGGAAAATAGAAAATTTCTAGATGCAATATAGCATTTGCATGTCTCACATTTTGTCTGAAGATATCTTGTTTGTGGCTTTGTAAAATGACGACTCGTCTTGCTTCTGCGCTGAGGTTATATAGTAATCAATGTATTCTGATTTTAGATTCAAACTGTTGACAAAGCGCAATAGATGCCGTGGCTCCGGAAAACGATACATTGTGAGTCTTTTGTGGAAACTCGGAATATAATAAATTGCTGTTTTTCGAGCAATCGTCAATATACAGATACTCTAGTTTGGGAAAGACGAGCTTGATGCCTAGTTGGTTAGCAGATCCTGGCTGATCAAATAAAAGATCCCCCATTT